>CAJJDN010000038.1:18257-105562 GCA_905182985.1 Paramecium sonneborni | reverse complement strand
TTTTGGGAAAATACAAATAAAATGTTATATTAAGGATTTAGAGGAGTTAAGACTGGTATAACTAAAGAAGCTGGTCCATGTGTTGTTGAATATTACGAAGACAATTAAAATTCTTTTATAATTGTACTTTTAAATTGTAGATCAGTTGATCATAGATGGTAGGATGCCATCAAATTATTAGATTGGGCTAGATCATGAAATCAATTAGAATGATACACAATTAATTATATATTGTCTATATATTGTAATTTTGTTCAACTTTATTATCCTTTGAATCCACTTGGAGCTAATTATGTATCATGAATAATTTCTCTGTGAGTAGTCCATACTGATAAAATTGCTTCAGGTGTACCAATACCTGCTCCTCTTGGATCACCACATGGTCCAAACCAATGATTTTAAGGAGCACCTGTAGTTCTTGCTCTTATACCACTAAAAATATTATCATCTCTATTTACCTATATGTTACTCCATTTGTTGTATTTGATTAAACATATCTTAAGAAATTTACATCATTACTCACTATACCAGCTGTTAAATGATTCTCAAACTAATTTATAATTTTTAAAACATCATCTATTTAATTTGAAGAATATGTTGTAACAATCTAAAATGGTCCAAATAATTCTTTTGTCACCTATTTATTATTCAATATTTAATTTAATGGAACATAAACAGCTGTTGCCTCATATGCACCATAAACTGATGGAATTTAATGATTTTTTAATTCTTAACCTCCAAACAATATTTTAGATCCAGGAATTTCTAAAATAGATTTAATATGCTATTCTATTTTAGAATTATTCCAAGTTATAATAGGACCTAAACTTAAATCATTCAAATTTCTTGTACTAGCTAATTGCTTAATTTTATCTAAAAACTTTGCTTAAACCCAATTCTCATGAACAAATAGAATACTTTATGCTGAACATTTCTAACCTGTACTTCCATAAGCATCTTAATCAGATTACCAAGCAACATAATTTTATGTATCTACATCTGGTACATCGGGACCAAGTATTTTCCAATCAAATCCAGCATCCTCAATTCTTATCTTTCCATTCAATACTTTTGTTAAATGTTCAGCAATAGTAGATGATCCTGTAAATTATGTCATACGGAAATTCCCTTTTTTCAATATATATTCAGTTGATTTTCCATCTGCAAATAACATATCTACATCTTTTTCTGGTAAACCACAATGTAATGCCAATCTTAACATTTATTCCATCACTACATTTACTCTATTATCTCCTTTAAAGAATACTTTGTTTCCTGTTATCAATGCACCAAATATTTATAAACTTGGAATTTCTAGTGGAAAATTAAATGGAGCTATTACAGCACAAGATCCATAAGGCCATCTATATCCTGTTGATTATTATCCATCACGATCTCCTGCTACATTAAATGATCTTGTTAAAAAACGAGGTTAATCACCACTAAAATTCTAAAAAAATCTTTCTGTCACTACTACTTCCCCTGATGCTTATTAATAATGTTTTGGCACAACTCTTTATATTAATTTTACAAAAAAATCATGAACTTCTTTTTTTTTTAGTTCTGCTGCTATTTTATGACACACTTCTCCATAAACTTAATACCTTTATGGATTTTTTATTGGATTATGCAATCCACTAATTGGACAATCTTTTGCTGATTTTATATATTCTTATAGTAAGTCTTTATCTTAACTATCTGGAACTTAAATAAATGGTTCACCATTAAGTGGATCTATTATTTATTCATACTTATCAGAATTTATCCATTTTCCACTCAAAAAATTTTACACCATATATGGTTTCCTAGATGATCTAGTTTATTGTTACACTTTTTTACAATTAATATGGGTCAAGGGTAAAATATGATGGAATTGACGAAAAAGATGCAATATTCCTAAATTTTTACATATTATTTTTTTATTTTTCTATGTCATCAAAATGGAAATAAACACAGAATTCTTTTTATTATATATAATATATAATTATAATATGAAATATCCTCTTATTTTATTACAAACAAACGACTCTATTCATTTATTTATTTTTAGATAAAGCATTTAATCTATTCTATCAAAATTAAAAAATTATATTATACTTATATCCATATAAATTGAAATACTTTGGCTGTAACATTATATTGTATTTTCCGAAAATTTATATTTGGTTTTACTGATCCTATTGGACTAAAAACTGATTTATAATACACATTTTTATTCGCTGGACTTGTATTATTACTACTTTAAATTTATTGTAGCTATTATTATAATTCAGTTTTTATAGATTCTATCATTATATCAATATGGTTGGGTTATTTTTTTATACTAATCAAATTAACTCTGATTTTTGAATTCTTAAACATTCTCTTAATTTATTTTGCTCTTTAACAGTGGTTTATTCTAATTATAATTTTATAAAACTTATTTCTTATATTTTGTTCCTTCTGAATTTTTGTGTTTGACAGCCTTGTTGATTCAGATAAATTTGAATTTTTATGAAAAGAGATAATATTATACAACTATTTTATTTTTACATTCTCATCATATGCTTGATTACTTTTAATTTTATTCCATTTCTAACTTAAATTAAGTACTCTTCAGTTATTTATTATAGGCATTTAATCTTTCATTAATTCGACAAATTGTATTGTTGATGGTTTCAAATCATTCAAATCTACAAATCATAAATAATGAATTTCAACTTCAGAAATTGATTTGCTAAATTATTAGTATTATATTGAGTCTATTACTTTCTTATAGAATTTTTTATCTTAACTTTCTTTTTTTGAATAATTCTTATCAACGAAAAGAACTAAGCTTATAAGTTCTAAAAAATATCAAGGAGCATTCAAAAACTACTAATTTATATATATCAGTTTCTCTAATTTATAAATTACCCACTTTTCATGATATTTATTCAAATACTCTTTGCATTCAAAGTATTCTTTATCATAAATGTGAATGATTGATGGCTTACCTTAGTTCATGAATATCAAATAAAGATTATTAGTATAGTAGTGATTTTGGGCATAAGAATATTTATTATACAAGATGTATTAATAGCTTTAAGTATAATTTTTGATGATGAATTTGGTTTAAAAGGATTCTTATATTTTAAATTTTTTGATATATATAAATTTAAATCTAAAATTTAATTATTATGAGGCTCAATATGCTTATCCTTTTACATTTCATTTTTACTAATCTAAATTATGGATATTTTAACCATTTTAGATTCTAGTCTTAGTTATTTTTAATATAGTTAATCAGTTAAAATTTACTATTTCAATTCCTATTTGTTAAATTAAAATCTTGAAATTTGGATAAGGAGTTTTGATTTGATATTTTTTATAATCAATAACAAAAAAATATAAAATATCAATCAAAGCAAATTCCTTCTTTCTCGTTGATTTCTTATTGAATTTTACTGAAATGAATGAAAACTTATTCCAAAGAACTAAAAATAGAAAAAGAATATACTTTTCTTCAATTTAAAAATCTTCAATATGACCTTCCTATTATTGATTTTAAAAGAATTTAAAAGATTGATAAAAACTAAATCCTTCTTTTGGAATAGAATACATTAAATAACCTTCTCTTTTATCTTCTACTTATTGTGATTTAGGAAATTAAGCTTAAATATATTTAGCCACAGTTGGATTGATGTATTTAACTTAGATTTGATACCCACTTCCATATTTTCTAATAATATAATGATATAATTATACTGTCTCAAATCTTAAGGAGAACCTAAGCATTTAAATTGTCCAGCTATTAATATTCCAATTCTATCACTTAAACTTTCTGCTTCTTCAATAGTATGAGTTGTCATAATTGCTGAACAAGCTCTCAATTGAATATTTCTCTTTAATGTATTGAAGAGAAATCTTCTAGATATAGGATCAACTCCAGTACTAGGTTCATCAAAGAATGTAATATCACTACCACCAATTAAAGCATCAGCAACACATAATTTTCTTTTATTACCACCACTTAATTAACCAGCTTTAGTTTTGATAAATAAATCTAATTGCATAGTTTTTATGAAATATGAAACAGCAGTCGATAATTCTTATCCTTTTAATCCTTTGATTCTTCCAAATAATTAAAGATGTTCAACTGGTGTTAAATTTTCCCATATACAATCAAATTATGGACATACTCCAACATGTTACATTATATTCATTATCTACTATTTAGGTTCATAATTATTAAGTAAAGCTTGACCAGCTGATGGAGTATTAATTCCAGAAAATATATTTATTAGAGTTGATTTACCTGCACCATTAGGACCTATAATTCCAAGAATTTCACCTTTTTTTACACTAAATGTAAGTTATTGTAATGTTGGTTTTCCTTTTACATATTGTTTTTCTAAGAATTTAGATTTTATAGGATCATTATTATCCTCTTTAAGTACTCTATTTCTTTCATTAATAATCTCTTCTTCTAGATTCTCTTGGATTTATTACTACACTTAGTTTTGTCTCTTAAAAGATTTTTTATTTTCAAGAAATACTAAAATTCCTGTAAATACTGCTATCTATCCTACTATAATTAATAAATAAGCTTCTGTTGTTTTTAATAAATAAGGAGCTTAAAAAAATTTCTCAACTTAATTATAATTATTTGCTGTGAACAAATAGGCTTAAAAAAATGCATAAAATGGTGAAATGATCTATTTTATTAAGAATAAGTATTACCGAAAATAATATTTCAAAAATATAAATTATATTTTTAAGGAACTCAGGATAATCTAACTCTTTGTAAAAGAAAAATGAAAATGCTATCACGATATTTGGTGAACAAAAAAGAATGAAAAAACAAAATATTGTAAATAATTTTAATGCACTTTCTAATTTATTGAATACAAATCCCATAATGTAAGCAAATAAAATTTAACTAGGTCCAAATATTAAAAAGCATGAAAGTGCTCTTCCAATGTTATCAAAAACAATATTTAAGTCAAGTAATGCTGAAACTACTAAAAATAAGATTAAATTTAAAAAGAATATGATAAGGTCAAAAAGAAATGTACCTAACCAATAAGCCATATTTCTTAATCCCATTCCTTGTAATGATTATTTCAAAAAGAATTCTTTTTCTAACACTGGTTATGTAATATATATTGTAGCATTGAAACAAAAAGCAATTACACAACAAGAAGCTAAGAGATTAATTTTGAAATGATTCAATACATAATCAGGTAAAATTTTAAACATATCATCTTAAAATTTTACATTAGCAACAACAACCAGTCCATTGATAAAAGCAATCATAGGAATTATTATAGAGAAATAATTTGTAGTAGTTCTTACAACAGTATAGTATCTTCTTAAAAAGATTGCCAAAATTTAATTTATAAAGGAATATGATGGATCTTTAGATAAACATTCTGGTATTTATTTAAAATCATTTTGAATATCTTCTTTTACTACAATGGGATAAGATAAGAATTCTTAATTCTCTCTTTAATTATCCTCATCAGTAGCTGGAAATCCAAGACTTTATCTAGCAATTTAGATTTCACTTTTTCTTTATTAAGTAAGATGAGCCTCTTCCTCTTCCATACCTATTTTTACAAAAGCATCCTCAAGAGTTTTCATTGATAAACCAATTTAAACTGACATTTCTTCTAATTCCTAAAATAATTATCCTAGAGTATTTTTAGCTGTAAAAGGAATGTTGAAAACATATTAATTTTCATTTGAATGTTCTGTTTCTAAAAAACAATCTGATATATGTTTATTGACTTTTTCATAAATTTAATTTTTTAGAGATGCATCATTAAATGTAATTTTTAAATTATAACCCTCTCCAAATTTTTTTTTAATAAAATTCGCTGTTCCAACAGCCAATAATTAACCTTTAGACATAATTCCTATTCTATTAGCTAATATTTCAGCTTCATCTAAATGATGAGTAGTCAATATTATTGTTCTTTTATCTTCTCTTATTCTTTCTAAAATAGACCAAATTTATCTTCTAGAATAAGCATCCATTCCTGAGGTAGGTTCATCCAAAAATATAATTTTAGAATTTCCAACTAAACTCATTCCTAAAGATAATTTTCTTTTAGATCCTCCTGATAATACTTTTACTTAAAGAGATCTTTCATTTATTAAATCTGTCTTCCTCAATATTTCTTGAATTTCTTACTAATTTACTTTCCCCTTTATTGATCCAATATATTATAAATTCTCTTCAACAGTTAAATCTTCATATAAACAATCTTTTTAAGTACATAGACCTAAAGATTATCTTATTTAAGGTAATTAAGTATCTAAATTCATTTCATACATACTAACTAAACCTGAAGTTTTTGAAATCATTCCAGTTAACACATTAATAGCAGTTGTCTTTCCAGCACCATTATGTCCTAATAAACAAAATATTTCTGATTCATAAAGAGAAAGGGAAATGTTATCAACAGCTTTCAGTGTTCCGAATTTCTTTAACAAATTCTTAATAATTATACTTGGTGGTACTGAATACTTTATTTCTTCATGATAAATAGCAGAACTCACATCATTATCTTCAGATGTTAATTAGGCAAATAAATCATTTTCTTTTATTTATACTGTGTTCCTTCTTAGAAAGAATAAAGGTTCTTTCGATACTCCATATTCATTTGGAATTACTTATTCAAAGTATAAAAAAAACAAGAAATATACAATTGCTTATATTGCCATCTATATTCCCTCATATGTTGGAGAATATATTTCCATAATATCTTATGATGGAAATAGATTTGCTGATAAAATATCTGTGGGTATGCCAGGTTTCATTGATGCAATATAAGTAAATGCTATACTACATTATGGACTGAATATGCTCAATATAAAGTAAAATTGAAAAGACTTTGCTGCACTGTCAACAAAAGTAAAATAAATGAAAAAAACACTTGCTATTTAAAAAAAACTTTAAATTTCTCCTGCAATTTTAACTTCATTAAATAAACTTGAGAATAAATATATTTGATTCATTGACTATGATATCATATAATATTTTACTGCTATAGAAAATAGAAAATATGGCCAAGTCAATGATATAAAATTTTGATCAAATTAATCATCCCAATTTATCCCAAATATTGGAAACATCAAAAACCAAGACAATTCAAATATAATTACTGCCTAATTATAAATCTATATTTTATACTATTATGACTCTGATATATCCTGTCAAAACCCATCCAATTAAATAAGAATTTTCACTCATACCCATAATCTAATCTTAAAAATATCATTACTTTTTGCAGTTCTTTGTATCGTTTACTTTTCTCTTCTACTAACTTAATTAGAATTGATCTTTATGTTGATGCTGTTGCTAAACTATAAAGCAGTGGCATTAACTATTTCATTTCAGAAAGGTATTCTTTGATAAAATGACTACTAATACCTCTAAATGTAAGCATTAGGGAAACAATGATAGGAAGTAATGCTTCTATAAATATTTCTTTATTTCTGAAACTAATAAGTAGATTTTTCTTGATAAGACTTATTATCTATTGTTAGGAATTCATTGAGATAAAAAAATGTTCTTAATTATTTTATAATAAAATTAAATATTAATATTTCTCAACTAAATACTAATATTTTTATATAAAGTACATAAGTTTAAATTTGTTTATTATATTTGCCAATAATATTAATAAAAATAAATATGTTTTAACTTAAAGCAATAAATGATTACCTAATAATAAATCTGTTAAATAAAATCAAAATTTTTTCTTAGATTTAAAAACTAAAAAATTTGTTTCAGATGCATCATCATCAATAATATCATTTTCTGTTTAATTCAATATATTTTTCCTTTCTTCTTTCTTTGCATAAGAGATTATTTAATATTTATTTTTGCCTATCAATTTATTTTCAAAATGACTAATTTAGAGTAAGTTATCACCAAGAAAGGGTTTTGAATCAATTTCACTATTTTAAAGATAAGTGATTTCTCCTCTTGAAATTAAATCGCTTTTTTCGTTTGAAATCAAATATTCCTATTTAATTTTTTTATATGTTCGCTTCGTCGAAGCAGAAATCAATTTATTGACAAATAAATCTCGTTCAGATCTTTATTTTGTTAAATTTTGATGATGTTTTTGGGATTCTGAATGTATTCTTTCTGTACTTCTTAGAACATGTTTAATAACTCCATACTTTTAAACAGTTGTTTTAAACATAGGTTAAGGAGGTATACGTGCCCTATGAACAAAGAAGTTGTATCTAGTTTGATAATTACTGTTTATTGTTCCTTCATACTCATCATTAAACTTTCGTTTTTCCTTTTATGGAGATTTGTTGAAGGATGTCTGAGTTTCTAGTTTCTTCTAATTAGTTGTATATCTTAATGTTTTTGAATCTGTTCTATCATATTTGTTTTAAGAGCTATAGTTCATAATTAATGTATATTTGTTTTTTTTCTTTTATATGTAATTTATCAATCACATTCGGAATCATCTTCTGCTAAAAAGTCCTCTATTGAATCTTCCTCATCTTCTAAATCTTCATCATCATCTTCAATATCATTTTAAATTTCAACATCTTCTCCATTATCACTAAAATCTTCATCTTCTATACTTTCTCTTTTTTTCTTAGTTTATACAACTTTTCTTATTTTTTATTTGATTGGTTTTGGCTCTTTTGGTGGTTTAGGTTCTTTAGGTGCTTTAGGTTCTTTTGGAGCTTTAGGAGGTTTAGGTTCTTTAGGAGGTTTAGGTTCTTTAGGTGCTTTTGGTTCTTTTGGTGGTTTAGGTTCTTTTGGTGGTTTCGGTTCTTTAGGAGGTTTTGGTTCTTTGGGTGCTTTAGGTTCTTTAGGAGCTCTTTTTGGTTTAGTTTCTGGTTCTCCTTAAGTAGGATTAGGATTATTAGGATCAGCATTCGCTTCTTATTCTGCCTTTTTTGCAGCTAATTCAGCTTGCTTTTCAGCTTTCAATCTTTATCTTTCAGCTCTATCAATTTCCTCTTGTTATTATTCAAGAATTCTATCATTCATGAATTTAAAATCCTTCCAAAGTGATTGAAAATTTTCATCAAATTATTGTACAAGCTTTTTACTTTTTATTAAAAGTAAGTTTTCTTTGTTCGTTGTAACTGCAGACTTTGTCCAGTTAAAGGAACCAGTAGCCATATATTCTGTATCAATCACTAAATACTTATGATGCATTAAACTAACTGTTGAATTGTCTAGTTTGATTTCAGCCTGTGAAAAAAATAACGCTTATTTTTTACCTAACCTTTTCCTTCTTCTAATATTTGATCCAAAATAGCCTTTTATGAAGGTATCTTTGTCTAAGCATCATCTGTAATGACTTATATTTTTAAATTAGGATTCTCCTTCATCATTTACAACATTTTACCAACAATGTTTTTATTGGTGAATGTGTATACACAGATACGGATATATTGTTTTGCTTGGGAGAGAAATTGTATGAGTTTTTATTCATTCTCTTTTGATGGAAAGAATAAAGGCTCAATCGTTACTTATTCAGATCTTTCTTCTTCCATAAATAATATTAAAATTATTCAAAGAGTGTTAATTAATTATAGTAATTTTTATTTCCATTATTATTTTTCTTCCTCACTCACTTTTGCCAATGACATTTCGAAACATTCAAATTACAATTTGATATGTTATTCATTTTCGAATTAGCTAGTATCAAGGTCATCATTGTTGAATATTTACTAATTGGGATTTTAATTTATATTTAAATCTTCCAAAGAATAAAAATGATCACCAATGGAATGAGTCGATGCTTATTTGACTTAACTTTATATTTCTATTTGGTCCATTTTATTTTGATGTATCTTCATTTTAATTAATATAAAAAATACTTCAATTGCAAATTATTCATGAAAATTTAAAAATTACTTTAAATTCTCTTCAAACTCTTATAATATTTTCACAAGATCTTGCAAATAAGTTACTTGATCATTTTATTTTAAAGTTAATTGAATTTTCTTTAAAATTTAAATAAGTGTCTGTCCTAGTTCTTAAAACTAAAATTAATGAAGCAATATACTCCATCACATTAACAACGAGGACTTAAAGTAGATGATAAAAAACCACCAACTGAAGATACATTTGTATATTTATTACCAAATGAATCTCGGTCTAAAATAATTTAAATTGTAATTTACTGGAATTGCAGTCTTTTATTTTTTAATGTGATTCAATTTTGTCAATTTTTTAAAGTTCTTCCACATTAACTTGAATTACTTAGAGCTAAAAATTTATTTAAGAAAGTTAAAGTTCTAATTTTAGATGCATAATTTCAATACTCAAAGTATTTTGATCTCTTTCACATTGTCTTAGATTTTCTAAGGTTTAATCTAATAATTGTTTGTATTATTGGATTTCCATCTCTAGAGATTTATTACTTTGTTTAAGTTTCTAAATTTTAGAAAACGAATTACTTGATTATCAGATTAAAGGTTTGTTATTATTTATGTATTAAATAATTATTTAGATCAACTATTGATGGATTGAATTGAATGAATAATCTCAACATCATCATCATCTGGCATTGTTGTATTAATTTTAATTCTTATATGTTTTACTCTTGAATAAAATTTATAAATATATATATAATGATAAGCAATTTTAGTAAATCAATTATTATGATAAACTAGAGACTAAATGATGTTAGAATTCGAATGAAAATATATAAAAGATTTTTTGTTTTATTTATCAAAAAAAAATCCCCACATGAACAAATAAAACGATGATTATCTTCCTTCGTTGCTAAAGGAATTTTAGGGAACCGAAAATGCAGAGGGACAGTCATCTGAATAACAGAAAGTTAAGTAAAAGTTATTATTTAATGCAAAGATTGGGGAATTTAGGCCTGATGACTCCAATGAGTAATACTTTAACAACCGACTTTGAATAAATGACATTAGACACATCACCTAAAGAAAGCTTGATTATTCAAAATAATTTACTCAATATTGACTCTATTGATGAATAAGAAGAGGCTATATATAAATTATAAGTACAAGGAACGCTTAATGTTTAGAAACATTAAAGTTTTAAGGTACCTAAAGAATAAAAGAGAAAATCTCCAAAACATAAAACATGTCAACCTTAATTGACTGAGCCTCTTAAATAAGAAATAGATGAAAATCAAGATGCTATCTTAGAGATGCACTCCCCTAGCTCTAATGATACTCCTTAACTCAATGCTTAAACTTTACAATTAATTAAAGAAGTCTGGAATTCTGAAAAGAATGAAACTGAATATTTTCAGGACATTATAGATGGTCATTCAATTCCTTAAGGATTGTAATATGAATTTAATTACCTTAATTAACCAATTTACTCTCCACTTCTTGAATCTCAAAGTCCCTAAGTATAATTTGAACCAGATATAGAAATGGATCTTTATATAACCTCTTTAGTAGTAATAAATATAGTATAAATATATAGGATTAACTTTGGGGAAATCAGATTGTAAGTCGAAAATTGCAAAAAATGTTGGAGTCAGGTACATTAGAATAAAAAGAGTTGATATCTTAGAAACTCGAAAGAATAAGTCCACAAATAGAAAAAGATGTATTTGGAAATTATGTAGTTTAAAAAATATTTGAATGCAGTATTATTAATATCAATTTATAGCTAATCAGAAATTACAATTAAGAATGTTCAATAAATTAAAATCACATTTTTATGATTTATCTAAAAATAATTTTGGATGCAGAGTGATGTAGAAATTGATTGAATACACCTACAATCGTGAAGATTTGTAGTTGATTGTACTATAACAATTATAATCTAATATGAGATCTTTAATCTATGATCTCAATGGAAATTATGTCATTTTTAAGATGCTTGAAACTTATGACAAATTAAAAATGGAGTTTCTAATTCCCATCGTAGAAGAATCTGTATAAATATTTAATAATTCTATTTTAGTTTAATTATATGGGCTAATAAATATATGGCTGCAAAATCATTCATAAAATAATATAATAATACTCTCCATAACAAATAAGTAGAATAATTAGATTATCTGTGTAGAATTATAGTGTTCTAAGTCAAACTGAATATGGAAATTATGTCTTATAACATATTTTATAATATTGGAAGCCTAGTTAAGAAAAAGGATATTTGGTTCAATTAGTTATATAATAATTTTACTAGCTTAGCATCAATAAATATGCAAGGTACAATATTCTATAATTCAAAGTAATACTGTTGAACGAGCCTTGGAAGTTTTAGGTAAACAAGAATTATTGGCAATAATGAAATGGCTTCTATGTCTTAGTCCAAATTAATAGTAAATAATATTATTATCTTTTTTAGTTCAAGTAATTTCGTTGTATTAGCTAATCACTAATATGCAAACTATGTTATAAAAAAATTTCTAGTTTTAAGTGACCATAGTGTACAAAGATATATATCAGATCATTTATCTTAAAATTAATTAGAATTAACAGCCATCAAATCGACTGTGCATGGTAACAAATTTAATATATAATAATTAGGCTAAAGAATTTATAGCCTTTTGGAAAAACAAATCCAGCACTGAGCTTTATGACAAATATCTAATTTCGATGAATAAATATTAAGAATATATATCATGATAACAATTAACTCTATTTTCTTATATTTTCTTCACGAACTTAAATCTCATCTAATGGGTTATGCAACCTATTATTTTCTTCAATCTAATTCACTATTTTACAACTGGCTATATATGTATATTCAGAATTAAAAGCAATGAGTTTTTATCTAAATTATTCTCTTGGCAATATTGATAATGTTTCTAATATAGAATCTCTGTACTATCCAAAATCAATAGAAAGGTCATCATTCTCTAGAGCAGAAATATCCTTAGTAACTTGAATTATTTTGTGGATTTCAAGAAAACTTTAAAAATTTTTGCTTTGCTTCATAATTTATTTTGATTATGTGAATTCATAACAATTAAACTCAATTTTTTCCATAAATTATCTAGTGCAATATTCAATACTATTATCTTGGTTATTCATTTTACATTTAATTTCTGTGTTTTTAGTATATGAAAATATTAGTTTATTACTACAATTATAATCATTCTTACATCGCATAAAACTCATTTTAATTTACAGCTCTATAAATGCTTACTTGTTTTTAAGTGATTGTAAATACAAGGTCATCTTCAAAATCAAATTTACAATCAGAGTACTAAATAAATTTTTCCATCTCTTATCTAATTAAAATAGTTCTTAGATACTTCCTTCTTAACATAAAGCTGCTCCTTAAGAATTAATTTTTATCTTTATTTGTTTATAAGTTCCATTTTTAGTTACCTTTAATATTTGAAATTCCTTATCATATTTTGTAAATAAATAATTCTCTATCTGATTGAAATGAGAATCCTAAATATTTTAACTTAATTAGCTAAGCATATAATCAAGATAAAAAGAAAATTTGAATGACTTTGTAAAAAATAAAATCTTAAATGGTTGTTCCTATTTACGTAACTTACGTTTTATGCTTATTCCTCCTAATGATGGTTCATTTTTTTTGTGTGTTATTATATAAATTTAATATTCAAGCTTTCCTAAATTAATTTTACAATTTTACCATTCAAATTCAACTCTTTGATTAATTCATTGATAATTTAGCTAATTGTGGTTCCTCTGTTATACCTTATTTTAACATAATGCTTCATATCTGTTTTAAAGTAAACTTTAACAGAATCATTCTCTTGTTATTGTTGTGACAACTTTCGAAAAGAATTTGTAAATAAACTCATTTAATAATAAACTCATTTTCTTATATATGGATGATTGTATGCTTAATGAATGTCAAATCTATCTCTTTAGTTATAGCTTAAGCATCCTTTGATAAATTCCTTGCAATCATTTGTCAAAGCTGGTTTGTTTGGAAACTTTAGACCCTCATAATTTGAATTTATCTACTATTTTATTATACATACTTTTTATTTCATTATTATTTCTTAATTTTCAACATCACCAAATGGCTTTATTCCATATAACATTTCAAAAAAGATAACACCAATTGACCAAATATCAATCTTGCTTGAAATCAATAAAGCATTATTTCCTTGAAGAAAACATTCTGGTGGTGAATACCAATAAGTTCCAATTGCCTAAGTTTTATATTCCAATTAAGAATCTTCTTTTTCTAACTCTTTGCATTATCCAAAATCACAAAGTTTCACATCATTCTAATTTAATAAGATATTTTAAGGTTTTATATCATAATGGATAATTTTATTCATATGAATATATTTTACTGCTTCAAGCAACTATTAAATAATTAATTTTGCTTCTCTCTCTTATATACTACAATATTTCTTCATGAAAAATGATAAATCTGATCCATTACAATATTCTAATATTGTGCAAAATGTGTTAGAATCAATCTCAACAGAATCAAGTAATTTTAAAATATTTGGATGTTATAATTATTTATGCACCTTAAACTCTTTAGTTACTAAATTAACATAATATGATTTTGAATTAATGGTCCAATTTTAATTTACTTAATATATTTTACAGGCTACATTTTTCATTTCTTTTAAATCATAACCCTAACAATTTACTATCAAATTAAATACCTTGTAAATTTCACTAAAATCTCCCTTGCCTAAAAGTGACAATAAAACATATCTCTCTCCTATTACAGGATATTAATCTGACCTTTTGAATAAAGCATGCTATTCATCATAATCTAATTTCAACTCTTTAAGGAATAATAGTTTTTCATTCTCCAACATATTTAATTATTTCTATAGGCATTCCTTTTCTCTTTAGAGAATTAAATAATTTAATGTTTCTCTTTATGTCGTAATCTTCAATTACTTGCTTTAATCATCATATTCATTTAATTATTATTCAAGATTTTTTATTTTCTGTTTAAGATCAATACTTTCCCTACTATCTACCCATACTGATTTTATTTTTGTTTTTTCTCTAACATATTAATATTATCCAAATTTTTTTCTATAATTTTCAATCGACAATTTCCTTTCAATCCTTTGATGTTAATCTAATTCAATTGCAAATGCTTTAATTACAGCATCATATTTAAATGATGAAGTTTTAAAATTCTATTTGATATATTTTTTATACTTAAATTTATAATGTTAAGTTTTAAATCTGTTACTCTAATTACTTGACATGTGAATCCTTTATAGCTAATTCATTTAAGCTTTTTTTAAGTGAATCAATCACATTAGGATCAATAATTTCTCCTATTACAGAGTCTTTTTTATATTAATTATTTTGTTATTTATTTTAAACATTTTTAGTAAACTAAGTAATTTGTAATTATTTTTGAAGTGTCTAATCACACACAGATTTTTTTGACTATTTACCTAAAAAACAGATAATAAAATTGCTACCTTAAATTTCAAATGAAGAAATGCTTTCTTTTTAGAATTATTGAAGAATTTCAATTTTAGGTTTCTTAAGAATACGAGCTTCTAAATCAGCTAATCTTTCTTAACAATTTTTTGGGAATTGATTTATATTCATGAACAGAATTAATGATGCTATATAAATTTGATTAATAGTTTGTTTAAGTGTTATAAAAATTTAAAGGATAAAATAATTTTGGGTAGGTTAATTATGAATTATTTTAACACTGATTAATTAAAGTTCATTATTAATCAATAAAATTATATATAATTAATAATCCTATTGGATTTATTAAATATATTGAACTTTTATTTATTTAATAAAATAATATGCAACTAGTCCAATGTAATGTTTGTGTGGCATCCTTCGATTTAAGTTAAGAAGCAATTAAAGTTTAAATTAATGAAAGATAAGGTGATAGTAAATAAGCAAATGTGAAATTATTAATCAATTTAAGAGATGATTGTTTAATCACTCACTTAATTTTGAAATGGAGTGATACTTAAATTAAAGGATTTGTATTTACATCCTTAGAAAGTTTAGATTGTTTTGATTAAACTTATAATCGTCTGATTAATAGTAAAGAAGTTGTGAATGCTGAATAATGCAGTGGTCAATACAAAATCGTTGGTCTTGGATTTGGCCGAAAACTTAGACTTACTTTTAGTGTTTGTGAGCCTCCATAATAATTAGAAAATAAGCTCAAAGCTAAATTATCAATATAAGTTTATGGATATCAATTATATCAATCTCCTGCTGCAAATTAAATGGTTGCTCTTTTAAATATTAGTCACATCTTTAAAAAAAATAATAGAGAAATTAATTAAGCTGAAGCAGATATTCTTTTAGGTTTATCTCTTCTTTCTTCAAGAAGATTTGTTTAAGCTGCAGAAATATTCAAGAAAGTAGCCAATTTTTATGCTGAAAAAGCTCAAATTTTGGTTAAACAAAAGGATTACTACTTTTTAAGGGCAAGTGGACTTTAAATACTAATAGCTGATTCTATTAATTAACCTTCTATGCTAAATGAAAAACTATAAGCATTAAAATAAGCTGTTTAGTATGTTAATATTTAATATGATAAAACATAATTACTTTTTACATCATAAAATACTGATTCTTATGAATGCATTCTTAGACTTTCAGATGATTTAATTAAAATCATAAGTAGAGTACTACTTTTAGAAGATAATTAAAATTTTGACGCTTTAAGGATGGCAAATATGAGATGTTTAGAGTTTATAATAGAATAAATTGGTTGTGGATTAGGTGGATAAATTATTTAGATATTTAAGTTATTTTTGAAGATGTTAAATTAATAATAAGGATAATTAATAGTAGAAATGATTTATAAAATAGTAAATATGATATTATAGGAACTAAGCTAAGCTACTTTAAAACTTATTTAGGATATATGGAATCAAACTATTATTTAAGGATTGTTTGATGTCAATATTGAAGGATAAAAGTTAATTATGAAAATTTGCGAATATTTATTATAAGCTGATTAAGCTCACTTTAGAATTGATATTTTATTCTTGAAATAGTTAAATTAGGTTGAAGAATCTAAGATTTGGAATCTAGTATTACAGAATATAATACCTAAATAAAATGAAAAAAAAATCAGTAAAATTATCGCTTGGGTTAATTAACAATTAATAGAATCTTTAAATTTTACAAATTACCATAATTTATCATAATCTTAATAGTATTAAATAATTAAACTATTATAACTTATATATATAATTGTCAGATATTAAAAAGAAGAATCTTAAATTCCTTTTTTTGAGGAATTTCTTAATAAACAATTAACAAACACTATTAAAATCAAATAACTTTATACTACAGCCAATTATAACTTAATAACTTTAAAACCTATTCTAATTAAATTATTAGACTAAACAGTAAAAGGTAAGATTTAATTTGATTGTTTTGAACTTGTTTGGAATATCTTAATAGAAATTTTAATTGATTGGAATGAATTTGACTAAATGTATGAACTCATTAATCCATTTCTATAAAATATATTTCTTATATGTTAAACTACATCTCCTGGTTAAGATATTCTAGTTGTTTTGGATAAAATACTTAAAACTATTTAATTTTAATGTCCTTAACTAATATCTAGATTTGAATCATAAATTTACTCATATGTTGAAATTTTTTGCTAAAGAGTTCCTCACAGTATTCATGATGAAACTTTTAAAATATTTGATATCTTAATTGCTTTCAGTTAAGAATTTTTAGATTAGCCATTAATTGAGAAATGTGTTATGGCATTAATTGATTAATATACTGTAAAAGGTCAAGCTTAAAAATAATCAAAATAGAATTTTATTAAGATGATTGTTTAATATTAAACTCATTTTAATTCTTTGATATAAGTTTGTCTAATCTAAAATCAAGAACCATTAATTCAATCAAACTTAATTTTAGAAAATAAAAAGGACTATGGATTAGTAGATAGAGAAAAAGATAAAAAAGAATTCAAATCTGATAATAAGTAATTAACGTAAGAATATGAAATTTTTAATGAAAAAGTACAATTTATTTGTGAATTATTTTCAGAAATGGGATAACAATTTAAAGTAGTGGCATAATTGATTTAAAATAGTCCTGAATTTATCTAATCTTTAATAAATTTAATTAAATCTCTTAATTCAAAAATCAGATAAAAAGGACATTTAACACTTTAGCTTCTTGTGGAATGTTATTTAAATATTGAAACAAGTACAAGGATCAAATTTTTTGAGGATAGAATTATATTTGTTAAATTCATTAAAGATATATTAACCAATTCTTTATAGGATAAGAGTGATTCCAAATGCATTTTGAATTCATTGCTGATTTTAAATAACATTTTCAATCTGAAATTTTAAAAGAGCGAATATTCTAAAGTTTTGGATGAAGTTTCAAATTTATGGAATGACTTATCAGATTTAATAGATACTCCATTCAATAGTATTTATGTTTTATTTTTTGATCTTTTGAATCAATGGGGATAATTGTTAAATAAAATGCCTAATTCAACAAAACTTGATGATTTTATAGAAAAAATCTTTTTATGGACCTAAGAAAAATTAGATTGTTAAGAACCATGGCATTAGTATAATATCTTAAAATTTTGTGGTTACATTTTTGGATTAGACTCTGGTAAGAATTTTAGAGTTTTTCCTTCTATAAATTCTTCTTTTTTTGAATAAGCAAGCAAATTGTAGAATAGTTAGAATAAACAATTATAATTAATGTCAATTGTAATGATTTAATTGTGTACTCCTGAACAAATAGCAATAAGGATAATTTAATAAATGGCTGAGTAATACAATTAACTAAGACATCGATAAAATAAATAAAGAGATTAAATTAATAGATAATCTGAGAATATAATTTAATAATTATTTTAGAGATAGAATTCTATGAAAGATTTAATGATGTAATCAGATACTTTTGGATCCACATCTATGGATGAATTTGAGTTAAATTAAGAAGACTTTTTATGGATTCGTAAAGTTGATTAAGAAACATTATCTTAATGTTTATAAACTTTGTTTATGTATTAGGTTTAATAGGAAAGTAAAATTAAATAATCTGATATATTAGACAAAGAGATTAGCATGAAATAAAGTAATAATTTAAATTAAAATACTAATAAGAATATTTTAGATGATGATCCTATTGATTTAGATGATTTGGGAATTATTGAAGTTGATGATGAGGAATGGAATGAGTATGATGATTTGAGGAAAATTCCAATTTTAAAAGAAAGAATTAAAACAATTTCACCTCACATTGGAAGTAGAACACCAAATGTAGGAATAGGAAAATAAAATTAAGAAAGAAGGTCTAGTGGGAATAGATAAATCTTTGATTAAAGAAAAGGAGAAGTAGAAGATTAGGTTTTAAAAACATTAAGACCTCATAATTAAGTATTTAGACCTTTGACACCTCCTATTGGATAGTAGCCATAATCAAATTTTTAAGGGACTACAGAGATTTAAAGAGATATGTAACTATTTTCTGATTATATGTTGCAAAATCCATAATAATTTTAAAAAATTATGGAAGAAATTAAAATAAATAATAATTCTAATTCACAATCTTAATTGTAACAACAGCCTATAATTAATAATGAATAATAGGATTAATAGTTTGAAAATTTAAGAAGAAGAGTTGATGAATTAGAGTTCGATCCTCAATTTTCAAATTCAAGTTAAGATGACATTGCAGACGAACCTTAACTCAAATCTAATTAATAGTAAAAATATTAAATAATTATTAGGCATTAATAAAAAAAGAAGAAATCTAAAAAATAGCCTTCTGTAAAGAAACTTAAATCACCTATTCATCAATCTTTATATTAATCTTAAAAACAATCAACCACTCAATTAAATGGAAAAAGTGATGAAAAGAATAAAAAAAAGGGGAAAACTAAATAATTTTGAAATTATATTAATAACTTCAATTTACTAAATTTCTTGTCAAAATTAGTATATTTATAAAATAATAAATTTCTACTAATTTAAATTATTCTTTAATTTATATAATCACTATATAATTGCCTTATTTCATAATTTTTCTGAATGCTTAATTAACTCAACAATCTATTTGAATTCACTATTTTGGTTTTAAAGTAAATTTTCAGGAGTATCAAATTCAATAATATTTCCATCATCAAGAACCATAATTCTGTCAGATTACATAATAGTGGTTACTTTATGAGCAATTGTTATAATTGTGCATTAGGATAGATATTATTCAAATATCTAATTTAAATAATTAGATTTACATTCTTAATTTTTTCTTCAGTTGGACCATCAATACTTGCTGTAGCTTCATCTACCAAAATAATTTTTTAATTATCTAATAAACATCTTGCAATGTTTAATAACTATTTCTCTCCTTAACTTAAATTGATTCCTTGAACTTATATTTCACTATTTAAATCTTAAGAAATAGTAAAAATAATACACTGTTATTTAAATGATTCAAGTTCAAATAATTAGCAGATCTCGCATACTTAAATAATGGCATTATCATCATATTTATTTTCTGGATCTAAATTATTTCTAAGAGATCCCATAAAAACAAGTGGATCTTAAGGAATAATAGAAAATAATTTTCTGAGTTCTGAAATTTTATAAGCATTCATATTCTTTCCTTAAATTGTAATTGATCCATCTGTTTAATCTAAAATTTAGGTCAAAGCCAAAATTATAGAACTTTTACCTGCACCAGTTCTACCCACTATACCAATCTAAAATAATATTTATAAATAATACTTTTTCTGCAAATTTAATTGAAAAAGTCATATTTGATAAAATACATTTAGAATTAGATCTATATTAAAATGAACATTTATCAAACTCAATTACATTTATTTTAGTCTGTTATTATTAATTTTCATTTTCTTCAGATGGAGTAATAAAACTAGTGTTCCTTTCTTCCATTTCTATATTACTAAATTATATATTGATATTTTACTTTGCTAAATGCAGACATCTTTCAAATGAAACCCCATAGATTTGTAAATTTCCATAAGAAACTGTTGCATTTAATAAAAGTTATGAAACAACTTGCATTTGAGACAAAACCATATTTGTCATTTTTTATGTTTTACCAGGGTATAAAAACTATACATATAATAGATAGGCTTACACAAATAATAAATAAGATTGTTTAAAACACATTTGTTAATGTTCCAGCAATTGATTAATACCAATACTAGAATCCATTTAAGCAAATTTGATTACCCAGATCAATATCGACATTTTCTTATTGTTAGCCTATTATTTTCTCATAAGGTACACTTGTTCTTACATATGAGCTACCCCTAACAATTTGTTAGAATAAACTAAAAACAGGTGATTTCGATACAGATTCTATTCTTGTTACTTCTCTTAAACATCGATAATATATTATGGTTAAGTAAATGATGAATATGAAGAATACTATTAAAATTGGGAGAGCAATAAAATTTAAATATAAGTAACAAGCAATTAACGGTAATAAAAGAGTTGTTAACCAACTTGTAAGATTATAAACTTCATTAGGAAATAATAAATCTATATTATAAATATCTTTGCTTAAACGATTCATTAGTCTTCCAATTAGAATTGTATTGTAGAATTTAGTGTATGAAGCATTTACTAAACTATTTATAACTTATTCATGCAACTATTTTGAAGTTCTTATCCCTCTTTATAAAAAGTAAAGTTTTAATAGTACAACAGCAGTACAAGTAGGAAATTAAATTATTAAATATGCAACCAATGCTATTGATCGAAATTCATCATCACTTACTCCATCCATGGCTAATTTAGAATTACCAAACATTTATCCAGCAACAGTTATTAAAAAATAGGCTAATATTATAAAGAACAGCCAATATTTCCCCAAATAGGTATATATTTATTTAAATACGGCTTTTGAAATCGAACCTTATTATTAATCTTCTTGGACTATCAAACTGGCTCTTAAGTCTTATTTTTGGTTAATTTCATTAGGATAATGAAATTCTTCAAATTTAATATCCATATATTCTTTTTACTCATCTGACTATTATTATTCCAGATCATATTTTATTTATGCAAATGTTCCTGACTTGACTATTTATCCATTTTCTAAAATGTATATCATATCGCATTCCTAAAGATTAGAAGTTGAGTTTGTAAATAAAATTCTTGTTTTATTTTTTAAGTATCCATTAAAACATTATTAATGTATTTAATATTTTACTTTGATATCTAAAGAACTCAAAGGATCATCTAATAAATAAATATCTGCATCATTATATATGGCTCTAGCTAAATTAATTCTTTTCTATTGACCTCCAGATAAATTGTCTCCTTTCTCTCCTAAAATTGTTTCATCTCCATTTTTAAATGATTTTAAATCTCTTTCTAATCCACAAATTTAAATCACTTTTTTATATTTAATGCTATCAAATTGATTTAAAAAAGTTATATTTTATCTTATACTTCCACTAATTATCCATGGTTCTTGCATTGCAACTGAAATTGATCCATTGATATTTATTTAACCACCTGTATGATTAGTTTCTCCTAAAATAGATCTTAGAATAGTTGATTTTCCTGAAGCAGACCTAATCAATCTTATAAATTTCATACCCTCCAACAAATGCTATAAATTTGCCTTTTTTAATTGACAAATTTATATTAATCCCAAAAACATCTCTATTCTCTTCTTTATTCAAATCTTCTTTATCAACAATAAATTTATCATTATTTTACCAATCAAATTGAGCATTTTCAAATTCTATTAAATTTTCATTACAAATATTTTATGTTTTTGAGTTTACCAAAATTTCATTTTACTGAAAATAATTTTACAATCTATTTATTGAATTTCTTGAAGTCTAAAAGTTTCTCAATTAATTTGGTAACTCAGTTAATAACATTGCAATATTTTAATAATTTTGCATCATTATTGTTACGATCCCAAAATTTAACTGTTCTGCAAATAAAAACCAAAACTCATATGTTGCAACACTTATGGAACATTACATAAAAAGCATCAATATTTATAAGTAGACTTAATACTTTAAATAAGTCAATTCTTAATCCCTATGAGTTTTTATCTATAATATTATAATAATATTACTCTCCTTTCAAAATATTCTTCAAGGCAATTTAATTTTAATTATTTTGAAAATATCAAAGCTTCATCTACAGATTTCATTCTTAGATCTTTGCAATTCATATATTTTTTTTGAACTACTCCATAATAATATCCGAAAATCACCCCAAAAACAGTTTAAATCACTGTACCTATCACTGGAACCAATGCTTATTTTCCTAATGTCAAATAAAATATTGCCACAGTTGCAATTAAAAATATGGGTGACAAAAACAATTAAAAACAAGATGAATAATAATTCGATGCTTACATAATATCAACCTATAAAAGATTTATAAGCTCTCCACTAGAGTAATGTTGTGATCTTATTACTGGAAACTTTAAAGTCTTTATTAGAATTTATTATTATAATGCTCCTTATATCTTTACGCTTAATAAAGACTAATAATTATTTAATGTGTATGTACTTGTTGAAAAAGCTAAAAAGGCTTTAACAAAGATATACCAAGCATATAAAGAAAGAACAATAATGAAAATATAATCATGCTTGATATTTTAGGTTTTTCATCTTCTATTTCATAAATAAAGAATTTTTATGACTATTCAGTTATAAATGGTTAACAAAGAAAGAGTGAAATACTTATAAAATAAAATACTAAGCATACGGATATTTAACCTTTAAAAATGTGATAATAAATTACCAACAAAGGCAAAAAATAATGATTTTTGTAAACCATTAAATGTTAGAAAGTATTTAGAAAAAAATTTTTGAAATCTCTTATATGAGATTATTGATGAATCGTTTTAGTTGATCTTAAACAAATCTTACTAACACAACGGTTAATTTTTTCCAATCTAATGTTGTAATAATAATTTTACAAATAATAATGGATACACCCATGTGAAAAACAATTATGAGCACCAACTTTATTGTTTCATAGGAGTTGAAGTCTTTTCAAGCAATCCTGTATTTGTTGGGTATATTGATGACATGAAAAAAATAAAAAATATTAAAGAATATAGAATCCACATAATATTATTATAATTAGAATATATATTACATTTAAAAATATATATGAGTATTTTAATTTTTATGAGTTAATAGAAATTTATAAAATTAAAAGATATCCTTATCAATAATTATATTTTTCTTATTTTATTATGATATTGAATAGACAATTATAAACTTATTAAATTCTGATATAATTAATTTAGCAGAGATTGAAAAATTTGATGTTATCCAAAAAGTTAATTATTGTTCCTAAAATTATCAGGAAAAAAAAATAATACTAATTATTTCAAAGAAATCAAAATCATTTGAGATTCTCTTTTGCCCAAAAAATTATATAAATATTAATATTAAAAATTAAAATTTTTAATTTTATAGTAAAATGAATAACGAAGAAGCCATTCAAATATTGTTATTAAAATCTGAGCAATAAGTGAAAACGATAAATATGCTTAATTCACAACTTGAAATATCAAATAATGAAAAATCTGAGTTAAGACTTTAAGTAAAAAATTAAATTAATCTTCAGATAATAGCTTTACAGAACGACAATATGACACTTAGAAGAGAAAAGGATGGTTTGTATTTTCAGATTAAATAATTGTAAAAGCAACTAGCAAATTAAGATTAGAATAAAGATATTTAGATTGGGTAAGAAAATAAACCTGGACAAGTTTTCAAATAAGAGATTCCTAAGTTTAATATATCAAAGCAAAAATAAGAATTTATTGAATAAGAACATAAAAGATTATTGGATGAAAATGGTAAGTTGCTGCAAGAAATTTAAGATTTTTAGGGACAATTATAATCAAAAAGCTTAATTATTGAATAATTATAACATCAAATATAAGAAATATAAAATGAAATCAATTTTAAGGAGGCATTAATTAAAAAAAAAGATTATCATATTCTTGAATATGAAAAAAAAATAACAAACATTTAAGATGTACATCAAGAGAAACTCAATGGATTATAGTATCAATTACAGAAAATGAGAGATTATATGTTATAAAGTTATTAAGAAAATGGAAGCGATAATTAAAATAATCAGGCCATATTTTCAAAGCTAATATAAAATACCGGAAACGTAGAATAAAATGCCAATAAAATATTAATAAATGATTAATAATAAATACAATAGCCCTAACATTCAATTCCTCAATTGTCGCAGTTGCCTGTATATAAATGAATAATATTAAATAGCTATCTGCTGAGAGATATAATACAGAAATTAATGAACTTTAAGCACAATCATCAGGAAGACATCATATTAAATAAAGTACAAATAATCCAGGATAAATGAGATAATCTAATGAATAAAATACTTTCTAACTCAATACAGTTTAATCTGAATTTAGTAATCAATCTCAACCCAAAGTATCTGAAAGATTTAAAAATAGTGATTATAATTGAAATAATAATTTTATATTTCTAAACTCAAAGTAGTAACAGAATATAAAAAACTTAATTTAATCATTATCAATACAACGTTTTATTTTTGTTCTTAAGTTCATCAAATATGATTTATAAAATATTTCAAAGATCATTTTTGAAAATGAAAAAAATGAAAATATTTATTTTATCAATTAAAATTTTTAATTTCCATATAAATAAATAAGATATTCTGTGAGATGAGCAAACTATTGTCAAAGTTTTATAAAATTAATAGCCTTAAAATGCATCTAATGAAAATAATGATAATATGAGAATTTCTTTAAATTGTAATAATAATAAGAATTTTCTAATTTCTAAATATGTAAATTTTAATTTAGTAGAGAAATGAATAAAAATAGAACTAAAAGAAAATGTGATATTATTTTGAAAAAGAGTTTTAAAAATAATTTGATAAAATATATTTCGGGATTTATGAATTATTAAATAATATATGTATATCTATAAAGGAGGGATAGTGTTTTTATTGATGAGGATGGGATAATGTCAGAATCCAGTAATATCAATAAATCCAGAGATAAGTGGGACAGCGTTATCAATGTTCTTTATATTCTTTTTTTTGGGGATTGGATCATTCATGAAGGAGATTAATAAGAAATTAAAGGTAAATAAATGTGAAAAGGTTTAGATTCCATTTTCTCCCATGCTGTTTGTTTTTGGCTTGTTTTTCGGTTTTTATTGGGATTCATTGGGTATCATAGGGCGAAGTTGTAAAAAGGTCAGCGAAATTGAGCCGGTACTAATATAGGGATGTATGTTTACAGATCGGAGTGTTGTTAATATTTCTACCGACGTTAATATATGAATCAGGATACAACTTTGATTGGCATTTATTCAAGAGACTATTTGCATAGACAGCAATATTGGCATTTCCTTGCGTGATAATATTATCTACATTATTGTAATTGTGTGTAAAAGTATTACTAAATTATGGTGATGATTATTTTACATGGGAGAGTGCTTTCATGTTTGGAGCAATGTTGAGTTGTACAGATACAGTTGCAGTGTTGGCGTTATTAAAAGAAAGTGGAGCATAAAAGAGATTTTAGAGTTTAATAGAGGGAGAGAGTTTATTAAATGATGGAGCATGTGTTATGTTATTTTAAATATCATATGGAATAGTAAGAGGAAGATCAGCATCTGCATTTGATGTAGGATCTTTATTTTTTACATTATGTGTAGGTGGAACATTAATAGGATTAGTATTTGGAATGGCATGTGTTTATTGGATTAAGAAGATAGCAAATGATGAGATTCTTGTTTTAAATATAACAATAGTCTCAGCATTCTTGGTTTATTTTATATCTGAAAATGTTGATTTCGGTGTGCATATATCAGGTGTGTTGGGATTAGTATCATTAAGTTTATTTATGGCAGCATTTGGAAGATCTCGTATATCGCATGAAGCTGATCATGCATTAAGAGAATTTTGGGAATATGTTGTTTTTGCCAGTGAAGTTATCATTTTTATTTTGGGTGGAATTATTGCAGGAATTAGAGTATTCAAAGATGAAAGTGAAATTACATAATTAGATTTTTATAAAATGATTGCATTATGGTGGTGTTTAATTGGATGTAGATTTATTTCTATTGCTGTTTTCTATCCTTGGCTTAATAAATTAGGTTATGGATTGAGTTGGTCCTAAGTTATTGTCTTAACTTATGGAGGATTAAGAGGATCTATAGGTATAGCTTTTGCCTTAATTGTTGCCAAAGATGAATCATTACCCACTAAATGGAGAGATATTATATTATTTCATATGTCAGGAATTGCTGTTTGTACTCTTGTTGTTAATGGAACTACTCTCTCTTTATTAATTAGATTACTTGGATTATCTACTTAATCTGATATTAGAGAAAAAATTTATTCTAATTTCTTATCTAAATTAAATGAAGAAATTGATAGTGAGTGCAAAAAAAATAATGAATTAAAATATCTCAAAGAGGCTGATGTTGAATATGTCAAAACTTTAAGTGGCTATAAAGTCTATTTAGCAGAATGCAATAAAATCATTGATAAATTAGCTAAACATGAAAAAGCATAAAAAGAAATCTAAATGAAAAATATTCATCAACCATTAATGGATGATGAAGAAGATTAAGAATTAGATCAAAATTTATTAACTGAAATCAGAAGAATCTTTCTTATGGCATTAAAAGGTATCTATATGGAATAATTTGAATCTAATCAATGTAGTCCTGATACAATTATTCTATTGACTGAAAGTGCAAATTTAGATCTTGATAATGATAAAGAACCTATGAATTCATGGGAATTCTTATAGAGCCAATTTTCAGAAAGATACATTAATTTACTGTTTTATATGAAAGATAAGTTTATTATTGGAGTTCTAGCTAGAAATTAATTGTTTTCATATATCTACACAATTTATGATGCTGTTTCAGCTTATATTGAAGCTATTTCAATTTTAAAAGAGGAGGCTTCACATTATCATTTTTCATAAAATTTATTATCAGAAATTTTGAATGAAGTTGAAGATAATAAAAAATCGGCTGTTTCATATTTGGAAGGATACTTAGAAGTATCGTTTCCTGAAATTTCTAGAGAATTACATACAAAGAAAGCTGCATTTGAAATATTAGAATTTGAAAAATAAGTATTAAGAAACAATCTTTAATCTGGGTAATTAAATGACAAGGAATTTTTAAGGATGAAAAGAAATATAGATAAAAAAGTAAAAAATCTAAATGATTTAAATCCACCTTGGTAAATGCCATCTTTAGTTGATATACTCACTCAACATGAATTATTTAAGTCACTCTCATCAGCCAATATAATAAAATTATTAGAAGGTTCAAGAGAAGATTCATTTGGAAGAGATTAATTGATTTATAAAGAAGGAGATAGGGCTAGTGAAATCTGTATCATAACAAGAGGAGCTGGAAATGAATTTAGTGATAGATCAAAAATAAGAGAGAGAAGAACTTTGAATGAAGCTACACCAATATATATGTTAGTTGCTCCATCAATCAGATATTAAACATCATTAGTAGCAGATTGTGTCATTAATGCAACATTTATCAAAATATAAGCTTTATAAACCATTATGAAATAAATTCCAGAGTTTGAAGAAGCAATATGGAGATATTCTATTCCTCTTTTGTGTAGAGTTTATAGTGATCATTTAAAACCTTTATGCAATTTTAAAATGAGTTAGATTGTAGAAATAGTATCTAAGTCACTTTTTTAAAAGATGAAGAAGAATTAATTAATCAGATTTGAGTAGGGAGGAATTTTGTTAAAAGGTAGATAAAATTTTATCATTACTAGGTACATTGTGTGAGGGTAAGGAAAGCATTTAAGAAGCATCTTCAGAAGATGAGGATGCATTAAAGAATACAGATGAAGATAAAGATTCAACTTAGAAGGATGCTTTATGTTTGATTGGGCCTACATCATAACCATTAAGAGCCAAGACTGGAATAATAATTTTACTATTTAAGTAGTATTAATTGCTTGAATAATATAATTAATTGAATTAGACAATAAACGAAGGAGGTAAATCTTCATATAGAAGATCGAGCAAATCAGATTTATAGAAAAGATCCTTGACAGTTATACATTGAAAAGTGAGATTTGATTTGAAATAACTTTAATTATTAAATGATTTTCTTATCAACACTAATAAAAGTGGCATCGATAACGTCAATAGTTTTGTTAGCTGGTGGATCGACTTATTATTATTTACAGAGCGATAACAGTAACAAATTAGAGAGAAATCACTTAAAAGGTAACCATGTTAAAGTACATAATACCCATTTTCATCACGGAAAAATGGAAGATGAAGAAGTGCACATTTGCAATCATGGTCATTTCATAAAGGAAATTGAAATAGAGGAGCCAGAACGTCCAACAGAGATTCCAATAGAAGCAAGATTATCACATGAATAAATGCTAATTAAGGATCATAAATAAGGAAATTGGTAAACAATTAGAATAAAGACAGATTATTCATCTTTTTAGGTATTGATTAATATAACTATAATAGGCGTCATAATAATAAGCGGATTTCATAGAAAATAAATTAGTGAAAGCAGCAACAGGATTTTTAAAAGCCGCCATAAAAGTTTATCCTTCATCAAAATTATTTTTAAGTGGATAATGTGGTACAGTTATGATTCCAAGTTCCTTCAAAAGTGGTGTGAATGGAGTTGATTTAGTATTATTTGTAACAGCTACGACTTCTTAAGAGACATGGGTAGCAAGAGCAGGAGCATGTAGATTAGATCCAACTACTTTAAGACCAACAGCTGGTTCATTAGAATTCAATTTGAAATACTTTAATTAATTAGATTTCAGTAAATTAAGTGAAGGTAAATGGTTTAAATGGATATAAACAACAATCCATGAAATAACACATGTCTTAGGATTTAGTAGTGGATTATTCCCCTATTATATAGATCCTAATACAATGTAGAAATTAGGTTTAAGTTAGATAGTAAAATCATATGGAGGAAGAGATTGGATAATATTACCAAAAGTAGTAAATGCAGTAAAAAGTCATTTTGGATGTTAATCTGCTTGGGGGGCTCCTTTAGAAAATAATGGAGGATAAGGAACAGCTGGAAGTCATTGGGAAAGAACAGCATTTGGTAATGAAGCTATGACTGGATCAGAATTCCCAGATTCAGTTTTCACTATTTTTACTTTCAATTTACTTGAATCAACAGGGTGGTATAATATGGATCATAGATAATCTGAACCATTTAATTGGGGAAAAGATGAAGGATGTCCTATTGCCTAAGGATAATGTGTTTAAGGATTAAGAGAATTCTGTAAAGCAGGAAGTGATGGATGTTCATCTGATTTTACAGGAATTGCTACTTGCTCATTAAGTGATGTATTAACTGATGGTTGTGGATATTGGAGAGCATATGGTAATAGTGATTGCAGATATAACTCTGATTTTATTGGTCAATTAGCATAATATGGTGGATATTACGGAAATGATAGTAAATGTTTCTACACTACTTTACCTACTAAAATTGGATTCTAAGGAGTGGTTTCTGATTGTTTTAAAGCTCTATGTTAAGATAATGTTGTGACATTCTCCATTACAAATAAGAGCTATCAATGTGTGACAACTGGACAAGTAATCATTTTCTAAATTTTATTAGACAATTAATGTTAAGTATTCCTATTATAGTGCAACTGTCACTTGCCCAGATATTAAACATTTCTGTAATACTCAGAGAACTTGTCCTAATGCTTGCAGTGGAGTTGGTACCTGCAGAGGAACCACGTGTTATTGTTGGTCTGGGTATAGTGGAGCAGACTGTTCTACATCCTTATGATTATTCAAACAATTTAAATCAATCAAAATCATCAATTATTATTTAAATAAATTAATTATAATCATGCTCCTATTCCCTCTTTTAAACTGTAAAATGCCCCTTTTATATTCATTAAACTTTAATACTTTCCTTCTTCTACTATTTTTCCATCTTTGAATACGTATATCATATCAGAATCCTCATAATAAATGTATATTAAATACTTTTATTGTAGATATTCTATGAGCTATTACGATTGCAGTTTTCCCTTCCATTAGATTATTCAAGCTATCCTATATTAATTATTCACTTGCAGTATCTAGGGCACTTGTAGCTTCATCAAGTAGTAAAAGATTTGAATCTCTAAGAATAGCTCTAGCAATAGCAATTCTTTATTTTTATCCACCTGAAATTTAAGTTCCTTTTGGACCAACTTATCTTTCAAATCCTTATCCTCTTTATTTTGAATTTTCGTTTTATTCCATTTAAATCTCTTCAAATTAGTTATTGATAATAAATTCATATGCATAGGCCTTTTTGGCAGCATTTTCAATTTAATCAAAGCTTATGGAAGATAAATTATATTAAATATTTTACTTAATAGTACCATTAAATAAGACAGGTTCTTATGAGACAATGGCAAATTATCTCCTGATATATCTAATATCATAATGATTAATATCAATTCCGTTGATGGTTATGATTCCTTAATCAGGTTCATAAAATCTCATCAACATCTGAAAGAGAGTAGATTTACCACATCCAGAGGGTCCAACAAAAGCAACTTTTTAAGCTTATTTAATAGTTAAGTTTAAATTTTGAAATACATTTTTGTCTCTACTAGGATATTTGAATGTAATATTATTAAATGAAATATCTCCATGAAGAGGATTAGTTAATCTTGATTTATATAAACGTTATTCTCTTTGAAACTCATCCTCAGAATCTAAGATTTGAAATATGTTTTTGCTAGCATTTTTAGCAGCTCCAATATCACCAGCAAATGCAGCATTATTACCTGCTCCCATAGTAGCAAATGTTAATGAGAATATAGTTTTGAACATATCATTAACACTTAAATCAATATCTCTACAAAAGACAGCTCCCACATAAAAGATAATAGCATTCATAATAAACATATTCATTTAAGAGAATCCCATAGCTAATCCTGCTTTGAATCCTTTTGATGTAGCTTATTAAAGTGGCATCTAAACTTTCTTTTAATAAATATCAAGAATAGTTTATTCATTACCAAATGAAAAAACAGTTCTAATATTTGTAACAGCTTCCATTATTAAATTTCCTGAATCTTTATATGCTTCATCAGTCTAAGCAGAGAAACCTTACATTAATTTAGCTTGGAGTGCACCAGAAATAAATGTAAAGGGTGTAATTCCCAAAGTAACTAGAGTTAAAGCCCAACTACTTGTAAATGCAATTGTTAATCCACAAACTAAAGATGCTACATTAGCAAGATTAATTCCAATTATAGAAGAAGTCAATCCATTTATCAATTTACAATCAACAGATAATCTACTAGTCAAAGTTCCTGCATTATTTTTAGATTCATCAAAAAATGCAATTGGCATTCTTAATAATTTTCTAAATGTATCAGATCTTAATTTAAGAGTGAGTCTTTCGCCTACATAACTTAAACAAAAAGATTATATTGTCCATAATGTAAATGCACAACATCCTATAATAAAAAAATATAAAGCATTCTTATCTGCTTCTCCTCTAACATAAGCCATTTTCTGACTTCTCTCTTAATCAGTATAATTTTTTGGATTTGAAAGAGCTAATACTGTAATCATATCAGATAAAAATATTGAAAATATTGGAAAAGTACATCCATTAGCCATTGCTGCTAAAACTCCAATAAGGAATTAAAATCTTTCTTATTTATTATAATTAAATAATCTACCCATTTAAGCATCTACTTCTTTTTTGTCTTCTTATTATAATTCCTTATTTACAACTTTATCATAAGATTTACTATCTCTTTTTATGATCAAATCAAGTTCTTGTAATTATTTAAATTGATCAACTGCTTCCTCTGCAATATTTTTCTTATCTGCAATATTCATTTAGATTATTTTCTAACTGTTTTTTGTATCATTAAGTTTAGTTATACTATCTTATATAATCTTTTGACTACTAACAGATATTAATGGCTCTTCATCTACTCCTTTCTTTTATACTTGACTTTTAGCCAAATTTTCATAATATCCATGTAAATTCATTAATTCTTAATGAGTTCCCATTTCAACAACATTACCTTTTTCAATAACATAAATTATATCTGCATTTTAAATAGTACTCAATCTATGAGCAATAACAACAGTTGTAATACCTTAAGAAACTTCATCTAGAGTCTCCTATATTAATCGTTCATTTGTTCTATCTAAAGCACTAGTAGCTTCATCTAATAATAAAACTTATGGTTTTTTTAATATAGCTCTAGCTATAGCAATTCTTTATTTCTAACCTCCACTTAATTAATTACCTCCAATACCTACATAAGTTTCTAATCCTTTTTCCATTTTTTAAACAAAATCCCAAGCATTAGCTTTTTTCAAAGCATCAATTAAATCTTCTTCTTTTGCATCAGTTTTACCATATAATAAATTTTCTCTAATACTAGTAGCAAAGAGTACTGGTTCTTATCCAACTAAACCAATTCTACTTCTAAGATCTATAAGATCTAAATCTTTAATATCAATTCCACAAAATAACACTTAACCTTAATCACAATCATAAAATCTTTCTATTAATTGCATAACTGTAGATTTACCACATCCACTTTATCCTACTAAAGCTACTTTTTTTCCAGGAGGAATTTTTAAATTTAATCCATTTAATACCAATTAATCTGGTTTATTTGGATATTTAAATTTAATATCTTTGAATTCAATTTCTCCATCAAAATTTAATATTTTTTTAGGATTAAGGGAATTATAGATTTTAGGTTTTCTATCTAATATTTCATACATAGTAGCAGCTGCTGCTTAACCTTTAGCAAAATTCTAAATACATGGACCTGCTTAACCTAATGAAAATCCGCCAGTAACTACACTAAAATATATAGTCATAACATCTCCAACAGTGTAAACAGAATCTTAATTTGGATTATATGTCTATATATAATTAATAAATATTACTTGATCTGCTATTAATTTTGCTCCATACCAAAATCCTAATGCATATGACCATAAACTTGCTGCCCATATTAATCCTATTGCTATCCCTACTCCAAAATCATATTTAGTTGTTTTATTTGCTGCATTCAACAATAATTCATAATACCTCTCATGTTCATAATCTTCTCCATCTAACATTTTAACTGTTTTTATTCCATTTATTGCTTATTCTGCTAATGCTCCAGCTTCAGAATATGCTTGTTATGTTGCTAATGTAGATTATTAAATAATAACAGAAAACACAGCTGTTATTATTGATATAACTGGAAGTGTTGCTGTTATTACTATTGCTAATTACCAACCCCTAAATTATATTTATTTATATATATACCATATGTAACCATATAGAAAACCAAAAAATGTCATTGAAAATGTCATTATAAATGTTGGAACTTTCTCGCCTATTGCACCTTACACTGCAAATGATTCATTTGCTACTTTATTATTTAATTCATTTGGATTTATTGTATCAAACCATCCTACCTCTTAATGAAGAATTGCCTTAAAATAATTTTTTCTATATTCTATTCCCTATCTTTCACCTGCTATCATCCAAGTTGCAAACATAGTAAATGATAATCCACCCGTTACTATTGCTACTAATAAAAACCATCTATAATTCTATTTTATTTTATACATTGCATTCTATCCTGCTTATTTTACCATTTCATCCCCTGCCTCTTAAAATGAATTCACCATAGAACCAAATATTAAAGAAAATGAAGGTATTGCACCACCATTTAAAAATGCTGCAATTGAACCTAATACCATAAGCACAACATCCCCTTTTTTAGCATATCTAAATAATTTAAAATATGGAATCATTTTTTGTTTCCCTACTTCACTCTATCCATTCTCATCTCCACTTCTTACATTCTTTATTTCATAACCTTCTTTCATTTCCTCTATATTTAATAAATTTATTTTTCATTTCCTTCTATACTGAAATCAACTCACAAATTCCATCTAATTTTATAGAAAATTTATATTTCCATATCCCTTTTTTAACTAATTACTTTTCACAAATTTATTTAATTCTATATTATTCTACAAATCCATATCTTTCAATTAAACCATATAATATCCTAATTTATATAATTTATTTCTTTTTTAAATATCCTTATGAATATCCTATTTCTAAATTTTTATATTTTTCATTTAGTTTTTTATTTATTAATCAATCTTGAATTATCTAAATTTCCTATTATTTTAACATTTAAGTTTTAGAAATAAGATCTATTAACAGTCATTCAACTTTATATTTACTTAATTAACAAAATAGAAATCATGATTAAAAATATACAAATATCACAATTAATTGAAACTTACAAAATCATAAGTTAATTTAAAATTCATGACATCATAATAAAAGATAAGGGTCCTTGTGATGGAATAAAGAAATTATCTCTTATCTATGTTGTTCTATTCGGTGTTTATGAAGCAACTCTTCTGCGATTCGGACTTTGTTATAAACTTTTGTTTTGTATCTGCTATTTTAAACATTTAAAGTCTGTTTAATCATCCCATTCATTTGCAAATGTACTGAGTTTCCTTTGATTTATAAATTATACTTCTAATTTCAACAATGGTTTTTAAGGAGAATGAACTTTATCTTCAATATAATTATTAAAAACAGGTTATATTTGGATGGGAATTTACTGTTCGATTTCATAAAAATTTAGAGTGCTTATTTTATATAGTAACTCTTGAGGTAATTATATATATTATTTAATCTCTAAAAACCTCTTAACTTATTTAACTGCTCTTATCCTTTTTGTTTATTCATCTTATTTATTGAGAGATTCATATAAGAATATGATGTCTATAATTAATTTGATTGTAATGCACTTGATAATTGGCACATCTAACTTGAGAATGAGAACTTCAAGTTATCTATGCATTTTATACAAGATATTTATTTATTCATAATTGTTAGAGAAATTCTTTAGATAGCTATAATAGAGAAATGCTACACTTTAAAGTACAGCATCAGCCGTACTCTTTTACTACAGTTCAATTGTTGAATCTGTTACATAAGGAGCTAAATATTACCTTAACACATGAACTAAATAGTAAGACTTAAGAGCAGTTATTATTTTTTGAGGATGCTGCATTCTTAGGATAATTTTCTTAAGAGCTTCCTAAGAATTCACATTATTTAATTCTCCTCCAAGACATTTTGAGAGAATCTATAATTAATTCTTTTTGGTACAAGTATATGTTTTTGCTTTGGAGTATCATCAATTAAACATTTCAGCCAAGAAGTCTCCACCATATCCTTATTCAATATCCTCATATTTCTTGTAAAGCTATTAAACATTTATATTGAATATATATTTATTCGATTTTTATACAAAATCAGATTGCTATATATTCATTATAACATACCTTGTTGTATTAATTCTGAGTTTTAATATAAATAATAAAAAATAGAAAAAAAATAGTCTCTATAAATTCACATTAACTTAACATAATTTATGTCAAAATAAAACAAAGAAGAACAATCAGCAAAACTAAAGCTATAGGAACATTGGCATCAATTAATCAAACTAAAATATTAAGGCAGTAAATAAGATGAAACACACAAATTTTAATAGCCAAAGTGTATTCTTACTATTATTAAAAAAAGATTATCTGAAACAAAGAAATAGAATACTTACACCAAATTAGACTTTATAATAAGATCAAAATATTAGTAAAGACATATAAAATATTAAGTTTAGATTACATTAGATAAATTGAATTATTACAAGATGTAAACTATCTAATATAAACAATTTTGAATGAATATTTATTTTTAGTGTAAATAATGTGTTATCTACTCTATATTCATTAAGATCAAAGAATAAATTTAACTAATAAAATGTATAAATTTATTATTCAAAAATCTTATTTCTTAGAATATACAAGTTTTTATTACAAACAATTCTATTTTTCTTTGATTAGTTTAATTAGAATTTTTAAATTTCATTTTATATATTGGATATATAATATGAATGATTAATAAATTAATCATTCAAAAATTATATTAAAATATATAAAAGATATATTAATGATATTTCTTCAAAAAATGCTTAAATTTAATTAATTTAAAAGAAATCTAACTCATATTCTTGTAAAATCTGATTTCAATTTCTATTAAGATTTAAACTTTTCTATTTTTATAGATTTAGTAAAATTTAAATTGTATATGGTGTATTTTTAATAGAGATTAGATCAATGAATTTAGTATTAAGAAAATCAAATTATATTATGATAATTATAATATTAATCATCAATATCAATCAAAGAAGTATGATGTTTAGTTATTGTATTAAAAATTATATATTTATTAATGGGGAACCACAATTCCTTTTCATCAGAAAACCTTCAAGAAACTTATAAAACATAAATGGTAATATCCTGAATTATATTTAGATGCATTGGTATGTTGGGGTAGAGAAAGAAGTTTAAAAATTAGGATTTAATGTAAATGTCAGATCAGATCATCTTCATAAACAAAACTTTATGAAATTATATTAAATAGTTAAACCCTAATATGAATAAATCGTGATATTGAGTACAACAGAATCTCTATTTGCTACAGAGTTTGAAAATATCAAAAGATCAAAGAACACTCTGGATCCTTTTAAAGAATATTTTGTAACAACTTTGATTCAAGACAATGATCCTACTTTACTAGGTTTTGAGAAATAAGTACTTGATTAACTATCAACATTAAATGGTTGTTTGTTGGAAATTTTTTAAACATTTAGACAAACTTAACTGCCCAATTGTAGTAAAGAATTAGATACATTTATTATTAGATTTAGAGATTCATTTGTTTAAGTATATATGATAGTAGATATTTTATTTAGATCTTAATTCATTATTATGATTTGAATTTATTTGCTTCATCAAATAAATGTCATTTCTTAAATACTTCCTCTCTTTAATGTTTAGTATCTAATATGATTTTTAATGATCAGGTTGCCTCACATGTTTATTAAATCAAAAAACTAGAATAAATAGAGGAAAATGAGAAAATACACAATAGATTATAATCACTCAAAGATAGAACTTTAGTTGATTTTGGGATTTCGATTAAATATTGTCTAGATTGTACTACAAGAGATTATATATAAAGTAAATTATCATCTAAAGCTAATACATCTAATTAAAGTTCTTTGATCAATAAAAAAGATACTTTTGAAGCATTAATAATAGAAGATGTGGATTCTACTTAATTACCATCAAGACCATAAGCAAAATTACTATAAGGAACATTTTTTTAACAATCCCCATTTCAAAATGCTATTGAATCTTTAAAATTAATATAATTTCGATAAACTCCTCATCATAAAGTTAAATAATTAGTCGCTTGTTTTAGAAGTATTTATTCTGCCATAATTGATTACTATAACTAGTATACAAAATAACCTTCAATAATAAGCACTGATGAAATGATTCCAATTTTCCATTATGTACTTTGTAAGTCCTCACTTCAAAATCCTTATACTCATTTTGAGATCATGTAAAAATATCTAGGCAATTTAGATGGAGTTGAAGGATTCTATTTAGCGATTATGGAAGCAGTACTCAACATATAATGATTTGATTCATCATATTTAAATTTTTCTCTTTTACAAAAACTAATTAATTTATTATAGAATTATTAAAATAATTTAAAATGCAAGACCCTTACCATGATCAATATTCTCAATAAATAGAACAATTATTTAATCGGTATCTATTAAAATTAAATACGAATAGACTAAGATTTGAACTAAAAAAAAAATAAGACGGCCAAAAGGAACAAGTTGATGCTAATTCTCAAAAAATTGAAGAATTAGAAAAAATTATTTTTCAGTAAATTTAATTAATAACAATCTAGATTAAAAATTGATAATTAAAAAAAATAATCGCAAATCAATGAACTTTTAGATGCATAAAAGAAGTAGCTATCTAATTTTACAATCAGATTTACAAATGATATAATAAAATTATAGAAAATACTAAATACCATGGGAAAATCCCTACCTGTTGATCCCTAAACGAATTAAATTATAACATTATAATCTTATTAATAATCATAAATGTAATTTTTTTATAGAATTTTAGGGAAATAGATGTAAATAAGTCAATTAATTAAAAAATTCAAAAAGAGATAATTGAAAGATTTAATTTAATAAAGGAAGTCTTTTTGAAAAAATCAGAATTTTTAATCTCTTCCAGAAAACTTGAAGAATAAATTGAAAAACTTTAGATTTAATTGTAAATCATTTATTTTATATTCAGAAATTCTTAGGCAGATAATTTATAGTATAGAGGATATTACCATTAAGAAAATTAGAACATGTCAAATAAGTATTAAATTTTAGGTTAGTAGATGCATTAAAATGACATAAAATAATAAACTTTTTAGAAGTATTTAAAAATTTTGTTAATTTTTAAAGTTATTTAGAGAGTAAAGGACAAACCGTGATTTTAGAAAAACAATTTTAATAGAAATAAAATTGATCTTAAAAATAAAAACTAAAAATATATTTTTTAATTATTAAAAAAAAAATTAAAATTATGACAAAACAAATTCTTGCAAGAATTGAGTAATTTTTCTAAAAAATAGTCATCTTTGATTTTAGGTATACAATTAGTTAATTAGGCTTACTGAAGTAGAGGAGTTTGTAAATTCATTAAAAAATGAGAGATCAATAAGTAATAAAAAGTGTAATGATGATTAAATGTCACAATTATCAATAGAAATCTAACAAGAAATTAGCTAATAAATTAAAGAATTACTGTAAAGATAAAGTTAAGAAGAATAGATTTGGTAATCTCAAATCGAGGCTAAAATTAAAAATTTTTAACTAATCATTGAATAAATAGAAAAATAAAAATAAAACCTTAGAGATTTTGACCAGGATATCAGTTTAACAAAAAATATAGAGACTTCTCCAGAATGGATTGAAAAAAATAGAATAAATGTACAATAAATAGTTAATAATATATATGAATAAACAAGTAGATAAAGATCTGTTTCAGCAGAATCCTAATAATTTTTACACTAAGAAGAAAATTAAAGTTAAATAGGAAAATATTATAAATTAAAATTAGAATAGAAAAATTAAATAAATTAATATTGTTCTGGTTTTAGATAAGTTAGAGGAGATGGTAATTGTTTTTATACAGCTTTTGGATTTTAATATTTATAAATCTTAATTAATTAATTTGATTAGAATCAGTATAATTAGTTTATTGATAATATAGTGAAGAAAACAAACTTTATAATTGAATATAATAATATAAAATTATAAGATGAAAAAAGTTAAATGTTATTAAAAGAAGAGTTTATTTTTAGATTGAATTTAATTAGAAATATAGAAGATAGAAATGAGAGATAAATTTAATTGATTAAGCATTTTAGAGCTTATGAATAAGAAAAAGAATAATTAATAGATGGTTGTTTTTATGCTTTATCTACTATTTTCTTTAAAAATTTAAGTTTATTTATAATTGAGTAAGGTGAATTTAAAGATCATTTCCTTGAAAAGGAAGTGCTTTTAAAATGGGAATAAGAATGTAATGATAATGAAATTGTAATTTCCTCCTTAGCGAAATATTTAAATATGTAAAAATTTCTTTTATTTTAAGTCATATTTAAGTCTTCTTCATTGATAAAGAACATCTTTCAAAAAAGGACTATAATGAAGATTCTAATTATTTAATCATTTTATTGTTAAAACCAGGACATTACAATATTGGAATACAATTGAAATGATTATTAAAAAATCATATTATTTATATTAAACCATTTAAGTTTTTAATAAATAATAAAATTACTTTTTCTTTAATAATTAAACCAAATAGTTCACTTCTGATTATTTTTGTAGAAACAGATTAATTTTTCCAATTAATTTTAGTTATTCTTTATGTAATCCATATATTTTTTTATATAATTAAATTTTCTAAATAAATATTTCTAAAATCTTTATTAGTATATATTCAAAAATTAGATACCCAAAATGATTTATGTAATCTGGTATAATTAAATTAATTCATTGTTGAAAAAGGGTTATGATTACGAGATTTTTTCATGCTTCTTTAAGTTTTAATAATTGGAATTCCTGTATTAAATTCAGGCAATTTATATAGAATTTTTTATTTCTTAATTATTTTTACATCATTAGCAGTATTATTTAATTTGTTCTTAGTTTTTGGAATATTGAATGGTTTACTAGATAAATTCATTATATCTCTTTTTTCGACTTAATGACTCCTTGCTCTTTATTATGATTTGGGTTTAAATTCATAAAAATTTGTCTCAGTATTTTTAAATGACCTCTTAAGTATATCAATAGCTATTGACTCATCCAATTTGTGCAAATCCTTAAGGTTTAAGCTTTATCTCATCTATCTCTCAATCCTCCATGTCTAACTTTCTTTATTGTCAATATCAACAGAATTCCTTTTTTGTTCATCAAATTGATGTTCTTTCTAAATAAACTATTTAACATTTATTTATTTTGGTTCAGACAAATATTCAAATTATAACTTTTTATTAAGAGCTATGCATTTTGCTTTTTTATTTTTTTTATCCCATTCTTTAATGATCTAAATTTATTTCAACAATTTTTAGGTATCAGATGTATTTAAGTTTTGATTACCCTTTTAATCTGTTTAGGTGGAAAATTACTTAGAAATGTTCTATTATATACGAGCAGATAATTAATTTATATTTTGCATATTTTTATATGAAGAAATTTTAAAATAATCTAGAAAACTCTGATAAATTGAATTAATAAATCTGAAAGAAGAAAATGAAAAATTTTCTTAAATAAGATTACCTTTATTTTTTAAAATTATTTTTAGGAAGTTTAGTTATTCTTTTTCTCTGTTCTCTATTTTTTAACTTTTTATTTTCTTTCTTTTTTTTATCTTCCTTTTTTCCACTAACTTATTTTTTATTTTCTAATTCTTTTTCTAATCATCATTATCTCTAAGTAGAGANATTTCTTAATTATTTTTACATCATTAGCAGTATTATTTAATTTGTTCTTAGTTTTTGGAATATTGAATGGTTTACTAGATAAATTCATTATATCTCTTTTTTCGACTTAATGACTCCTTGCTCTTTATTATGATTTGGGTTTAAATTCATAAAAATTTGTCTCAGTATTTTTAAATGACCTCTTAAGTATATCAATAGCTATTGACTCATCCAATTTGTGCAAATCCTTAAGGTTTAAGCTTTATCTCATCTATCTCTCAATCCTCCATGTCTAACTTTCTTTATTGTCAATATCAACAGAATTCCTTTTTTGTTCATCAAATTGATGTTCTTTCTAAATAAACTATTTAACATTTATTTATTTTGGTTCAGACAAATATTCAAATTATAACTTTTTATTAAGAGCTATGCATTTTGCTTTTTTATTTTTTTTATCCCATTCTTTAATGATCTAAATTTATTTCAACAATTTTTAGGTATCAGATGTATTTAAGTTTTGATTACCCTTTTAATCTGTTTAGGTGGAAAATTACTTAGAAATGTTCTATTATATACGAGCAGATAATTAATTTATATTTTGCATATTTTTATATGAAGAAATTTTAAAATAATCTAGAAAACTCTGATAAATTGAATTAATAAATCTGAAAGAAGAAAATGAAAAATTTTCTTAAATAAGATTACCTTTATTTTTTAAAATTATTTTTAGGAAGTTTAGTTATTCTTTTTCTCTGTTCTCTATTTTTTAACTTTTTATTTTCTTTCTTTTTTTTATCTTCCTTTTTTCCACTAACTTATTTTTTATTTTCTAATTCTTTTTCTAATCATCATTATCTCTAAGTAGAGATACATTAGATGAAGAATCTGATTCATATCCTTCATCCTTTTTATCTGTTTTATTATAATCATCATTTAAATCCTCATTATGATCCAATTTCTTAATTTTATTTTTGAATTTCTAGATTATTTTTTCCTATTTTTTCTCCACCTTTTTAATTCCAAAATTTTTTGTAGTAAATCATTTTAGTGCTTGGGCTAAATTGCCACAACAATAAATTCATCTTATTCTTCTTCTAAATTTTCATTTCTTTATTCTCTCTCCTCTTACCCTATCTATAATTCTTTCTTCATTTATATTTTGAATATGTGAAGTGAATATTAATTTATGGAATTATCTTAGAGCATATTTCATAATATCCTTAGAGAATAGAGTAGATATGTACTTTTTTCTTAAAATTTTGATTTATATTTGAAATGTCTCATTTTAAAAATTCAAATGCACTATGATGATAACTTTCCATATTTTACAATACATCAATAAAGTAAAGTGGATCTTCTGTTTATAATACATTAAGTTGTATTCACTGAAATCTTCATGTATTAATTTACATTTTTAGTATAATGTTCTAATATATTTAGCAACTTGAATGTAAGGATCTTCATAAAGAATATTTTAATATTCGAATTAGAAAGAGAAATTGTTTATTAGAAAACAATAAAGAAAAATTATATTGGGATTGATTTTATGGTTTTTATATATTTAAATATAAAATGTTATAAATTTTCGTTTTTTCTATTTTGTCATTATTGACAGATGGATTTAAAGTGTTACGTCCATCATTTGTGGAAAGAAATAGAGTAGAAATGTCATTCAGTTAACGAATGAGTTACAATTTTGGAAATAATTTTAACATGTATACAAGTGATGGAGTTATAATTGACGATAAATAAATATAATTTGAAAAACCAGGTAGATTAGTTATGAATGTACCTTTGGTTGAGGGAATAGATTATGCTATACAATTTAAATTTGAAAGTTTGAATGCCAATCATATTGCATGTGTAGGTATTGGTAGTTAAGGATTCATTTTATCTGAAGTTTTAGGAGTTGAAAAAACAAACCTTAGTCATTTTTAATTAGGGTATTGTAGTGATGGTACCAATTCAACCTAATATCCTGATATGTATACAGATTTTAATGAATTTGATTATTATACTGATGAAGAATTTGATGAAATAGATTATTCATTTGGAGAATCATAAATGACAAATATATTTGGATAAAAAGAATTTTATATGGTGTTAAGAGAAAGATAATTAATATTTATGGATAATGAAGAGTATATAATATTTTATATAAATTTAGTTCTATTTTAACTATATTTAATGATTTAGATAGAGCTAGATCGTTTGTTCCTATTATTACTATGCATTATAGGAATGAAATTTAAAAAAAGTTAATAAAGAAAAGAGAATGTGTTATAAGAGAAGAATTTGCAATATTTCTTTAATTAGTAGGTTAATTAAATCCTTTCAAAAGAGAAATGCCGCCAGAAATGAAAGCTTAGAGAGAATAAGAGAAAAGAAAAAAAGAAACTGAATTAGCAAAAATGTTAAAAGAAAAATCAGATGAAAATGATTCAGGAGAAGAAGAAGGAGAAGAATAGGAAAAAAAAGATGAATAAGAAGTTACAGATGAAGATATAAAAAAAGAATAGAAAGAAGCTGTTAAAAGAAGCGAAGAAACTAAAAAAATGCATGAAGAAACATAAAATTAAGGTGAAGAATAATCAGATTAAGCAGCCATGGCTATTTTAGGAGAAGAAGATAATTTAAATGAAGAGAATGCTTTAAATGATTAAGATAAAATTGTAGAAGGAGAAGAAAATTTAAATGAAGATTAATTAAATCAAGATAATGAATAAATAAAAGAAAATTAATAATAAGATTAATTAGAATAAGAAGGTAATTTAGAAGAAGACAATAAACAAGATCAAAGTTAAGATAAAGAAAATTAATAAAATTAAAATACTTAAAATGATGAATAGATATCTAAAAATATGGATGATAATTAATAAGAAACATAGTAAGATTAAATATCAATTGATGGAAATTAAGACTTATCATAAAATTAAGATTAGGAAAGTTAAGGTGAATTATAATCCTAAGATTTAAATGATTAAGTTATGAAACCTGAAGATGATACAACATAAAGTTTTTTCAATATTTTAGATATATAATCTCATATTATTTATCCTACTTAATTCACTAGATAAATTGTACCTCTAAGAAATAGTGTAGTTGTTGAAAATAAATATACTGTTTTTTAAGATAATTAGAGATTAGCTAAACCTCTTTAAGATTATAAAAGTTGTGGTTATTCCTATTTGGATATACGTCCTTCCTAAAATAATTTCTTTGTTTAAATTTAAATTGATAATTTTGATGATTTATATGATCCTTATCCTATTGGATTTGGAGTATATGCTTATTAAATGCTTGATAGATTAAAAGGATGGAGAAATTTAGATGATCAATTATGGTGTATTGATAAAGAAAGTGAAGATTTATGGTAATTTGGTGCTCTTTATCGATCAGATGGAACATTTATTGATAGTTATATGTTTGGAGAATATTTTAAATATTAAGTAGATAAATAAGTTGAAAGATAATCTAAAATTAATATTTATTTCTCTAATAAAAACAGAGTGGCATTCAGTTTTGATGATGAAAAAACCATTATGTTAACTTGTGTAAATCCAAAATTCAAATATTATGTTCCAATTTTTGAAACTAAAGCTTATAAAGGTGTACCTTCTATTACATTATTATAATATATTGATGACATTTAAATTCCATTTGAGTATTCTGATAGTATTGAAAACATTTAGAATGCTTTTAGTAAAATATTTAATCTAATCTCAAAATTTATTATTGAAAAAAGAGGTTCATTCAATGAAAATGATGATGATTATACAATCTCAGGAATAGATGATACTAAAAGTGCTTCAATAAATATGTGGGATATAAAACTATATGATTCTCAATATGAATGGTGGATTAAAATTGAAGATTTAAAATAAGATAAATAAGATATTAATCTTTGTATTGGAATAAATTAAATGAGTTCTGAAGATATTTTAACAAGTCTATTTGATAGATAATACAAAGCTTAAGTTGCTTATCTATGTGATAAGAATGATTTTATTCATACATTTTTTTAAGAATGTCCAATAAGTTCTAATCCTATTCTCTTTGTTCCAGGAACTGTTTTAAGATTTAGATTAAGTGATTACTTGATGGAAGTTCATGATGGATATTAATTTGTTTATTTTTCTCTTAGAAAAGCTGGAAAAACTGGAATAATTCCAAGTGCAATAATTAAATCTGATTCTAAAAATAAAATCACCTTTTTGAAAGGTCCAATAAGTTTTGGACCAAATCCTCTTGCTGATAGAGTTGATTTTGAATAGTTAAATAGAGAAAATTTTGCAAGTTATGATATATTTACATTTCCTGTTTTAGAAAATGCTAAAAATGGATTATTTAAATCAAACACTAATGAACCTTTATTTAAAAAAAATTAAATACCCAAACCAGGTAGAAAAGAACCTCCTTTAGGAAAAAACTTTGAAGTAGAACAAGAAGAACAAAAAATTGAAGAATAAGCCTCTAATTTAGAATCTTAATAAGAAGAAGAAAAAGAATTAGAAAATGAAGATGCTTAAAAAATAGCTTCATCTAATATTCCAACTGAATCTCATGCCACTATATGTATTATATTATTTTATTTTAGATGGAGATACTAATGTTAAATGTTTAATTATCTATGAACATTGTGATTTTGAAGGTCCAAGTAAATTACTTTATCCAAACCGATTTGAAGCTGGTCCTCCTAATGAATTTAGATCTTTTGAACTTTGTCGTGATACTAAACTCATTGAAATTGTTATCGAAGGACATGTTCAAGAAAAGATGTTTGTATCTTAATCAGTAGAATGTCTCCCTAGTCCCTTTTTTGTAGATGAAATTATTATAATATGAAATTCTATATCTAATTAATCAATTAATATCTCAGTTTTTTAATCCTATATTGTAATGACCAGGCTATATTAAGAGTACTATTTTATTTGGTTAATCTTTTTCATATTCAATTAGATTAAAGGATCCTTTGTGAAAAAATATTAATTTTACATAACTAAAAATATATAATTAAATACATTTTTAAATATTAAGCTAAAATAGAAATTATTATTTCGTTATTATTGCATTCAGTTTCCCAAGTGAGTAAGTTTATTCTATCATAAACTTAATCTTTAAGTTCACTATTATCTAAAAGTCTATCACTTAAGTTTCTAAAAAATATTGTAGATAAACAATAAAAACATCCATCACCATTATTTGAAATCTAATATTCTTGATATTGCTTTTTTAATTCCATTACTCTTTCTTCCTTTGATTCTATTTTTCTTATTTATTGCAAAACATAAATGAATTATTCCATTAAGAGTTTTTCTATATTTTCATCATCTATCTTAAAATTTTTGCAATAAATCTTAAATTTTATCTGATTTTATTTTATAAAATTTAAAAATTCATTGAATTCAGCATCGCTATATGTTATTAATAATAATTTTAAAAATTAAAAGCCAAATGCAGTATAAAAACAATTTCCATCACCACGAACAAATAACATTTCATTGCAATGAATTTTAAGTTCACATCTTATTTTTAATTATTTAATACCATAATTGGAATATAAAGTATTTTAATCTCCATATTATTAAAGGTAGAATTTCTGATTTTCTTCTACATATCTTTATTCAGATGAGATTTAAACTAACTTTTTAACATTTTCTATTGTTATGTTTAATCTTTGTTAATCAAAAATTATTTAATCATTTTATGGATAATGTTGTTTAAAGTTTAATGATTCATTTATCTTTTCCTTATTATCTATTTATTCTTCATAGTTTATTTGTTATTTTTTGAGAGTATCGTTAAAATTTTTTTTTTTATTATCAAGATTTTAAAATTTATTCGTCAATTATTAATTCTGATATTTCTAATCACTTTTTAAGGCTTATTTTTAGGGAGTTTATAGATTTTTATTTTATATTTTTTAAAAGTTATTTTATTAATTTTTTATTATTGGAGAACTGCTTTTCTACCAATTTTAAATTTATGGATTTTTTTATACTACCGGTTTTTCTAAGGAATATTATTGTTGTTATTGAAATTAAAAATTTTTCTTATTGTTTTGAATATTTTTTCCGATTTCAGGAGATTACAATTTTCTATTATGTTGAGATTGCGCTTTCTTTTTAATCTTGAATTATTCCTAATGATAATTCTCCCTTTTTTATGGTTAATTTTGTTTGTTTTATTTTTAAGAATTCTATTTATAATAGGTCTATGATGAAAATGCTTGTTTTTTAGGTAAACTTTTAGGTTTGGAAGAAGATTTATTAAATTTTTAATTGTGAAGTTTTGCAAATTTCTCTTTATTTGCCTCTGATTTTGCCTTTGAGGATTTAGTTTCTTACATATAATGTTTGCATTTTTAAGACATTTAGATAAATAATAAAATAAATAAAATTTTATTAATTTACAAAATGCAACATCATATATTATAAAAAAATTAAATTCAATTACACCTGATTTTAATTATTTTGAACATTTTGAAACTATCGTTGATTTAATAAATCTCAAATAATTAATGATTTTTGATTCCTTTAGAAAGAAGTTGTTATTTTCTTGATTAATTATTTTCTACAATTTTATTTCTATTATGATCATAATTTTTTTCATATATTATTATCAATATCCTTTTCCTTCATATAAAACTTATAATAGTTCTGTTATTTATTAATGTTGTAAAAATATCCGAAACAGATTTCCATTTATTTTATAAATTTATTAAAATGAGTATTTTCTATTAGAAAAAAAATTAAATAAATTTTATTTTTGCATCAATAAAGTTAAAATGTAGAAAGTAGAATAAAATACTAACTCTAATGCATAAAAATCAGGATAAAATATTAACTCCTAATGCAATAATGAGAATTCAATTAATTTACTCATTTAACAAAACTGCAATTATTAAATTAATAGACAGAAATTAACTTCTAATTAATATAAACCTCATATATTAAATTGGAGTATATCTCCTTAAAGAAAAAGATATAGTAATGAATTATAAAATACTTAAAAAATCTATTTCCCTTTATCAAATACCTCACCTAGAAGAATACTTAATTCTAATCGTTAAAATAAATTTGTTAATTAAAAATCTAATAATGATTTTAGTCCAAATAATTACTCATTTAAATATACTAATTCAAAAAATATCTCTCCATTAAGAAATAAAAATTAACCATTCTCTCCATAAGGTCATAAGAGTTTTTTATTAGAAAAACTTCATTCTGGTAGCCCAAAGTTAAATTTTTATTTATTAAAGTAATAATTATAAAATACTTATACACCTTAAGAAGATGAGAAAAAACAGTAGAATACACCTAAAGAAGATGAGAAAAAACTTTAGAATACACCTAAAGAAGATGAGAAAAAACAGTAGAATTCGAAAGAAAAATAAATTAATAATAATACTATAATAAGAGATGATAGAGAAATTAATTCTTAGAATGAAAACAATATTTAAAATATTTAAGATATTTAAGATATTTAAGATGACAATCCTCCTAAGCCTTACGTTACTATAATACAATAAAATTAAGATCGAAGAATGAGAGTTTTCAATTTTTTAAAAGATTTATATAATAAAACTTCAGGGCTGCGAAGAGTTGAAGAATAATATAAAATTTATATCAGAGATATAGAAGATAATAAGGCACTTAAAAAGAATTATGGTTTAAAATTATAAAACTTAGCATTTGTCAGCTAAATTTGTAATGCATTCATACAAGTTAGAGGCGATGGAAACTGCTTTTATACAGCGTTTGGATTCTAATTTCTTTATCATTTGCTATGTAAATATTCAGATGATCAATTTAAAAAATCTATATAAACTTTTTTAGAGATGAAATTAAGATTTAAGATTGTATATGATGGAAAATAAATAGATGATTAGAATGGAATTGAAAAAGATATGTTAGAAGAATTTATTTATATAATTGAGATGTTGAGATAAGTTGTAGAAAAAGATAGATTTAATCAATTAAAATAATAATTTGCTGAATATGAAATCAGTTAGAATGGAGATGCTTTCTTATATGGCTTATAAACTATCTTTTTAAGAAATTTGAGTGCTTATTATTTAGAGGAAAGTGAATTCAAGGATGTAGTTTATGATAAAGAAAATTTACTAATTTGGGAAACTGAATGCAACACAAATGAAGTAATCATTAAAATGCTGGCTTAATAATTATAATTGTAAGATATATAAAATTTATAATAGTCATGTAAAGTTATTATTTATGGACGAATAAGTAATATTAAGAGAATATGAGTAATAAAATTAAAACTTAATAATTTTATTAATCAAACCTGGACATTATAATATAGGTTGGAATATCAAAAATTGATAAATTTATATTTTATAAATACCACAATTTTTTCTTATATCATTTGATTATTTTTATTTTCTTTTTTTTTTTACTTGTATTTATTTTATACTTTGGATATATTTAAATATATATATTACTCATAATTAATATATATAATCCCTGATAAATTATCACCTTGTTAAAAATTAATAAAAAAATTTACTGAAAGAATTCAAATTAAGTTAATTATATAAATATTTAAAATTCAACATAATTTTAAAAGCTGTTTTAATACATTCTATTCTAAATATATATAAAATGAAGAACTCTTGTTAATTTAACAATAATCAGATCATGGAAAAAAAATAGAGAAATTATTTGATTTGTATACTAGTATAAATATATAAATAATTAATAACTTCTATTAAAAGATTTTAATATTTTTTATTATTATATTCATAATTGTATTGAATAATGTTCAGGGCCAAGTGCAATCGTTTTACCATCTAAGATAAATTCAATATTTTATTATAAATTAGGAAAGATAGCTAACGTTCTAATAATTGAATCTACTTCCTTTTCACTGTATTATTCCTAAATAATAATAATAAAAAATTACCAATAGTTTTTATTAATGGAAAATAGGAGAGTTTTAGGCAATTGAAATAGTAAATTTATGGTTATCTATATCAATATCCTTATTACAGATAAATTTTAAGTATTTATGTTTATAATCAGATGAAAATATTGGTTCTTTGATTTAGTTTCTAATCCAAGCAATTTCAGATTAAACAGCATTTGATAATTCAGATTCAGCTTCAAATTAATAGAAGACAATTATTTTATCCTCTAATTACAAACCTAGTTTCTTTCTTAAATTTTAAATTCTATTAGTGAATAATTTTGCAAATCCAAGATTCTTAAGTTATTATGTTTATGAAGGATCTAAAATAATAGAGAATCCATCATGAGGAGCAAAGATTAGTTATTTATGTTTTTCAGTGTTAAATTAATCAGTAATTTTAACGTGGTTTAATAATAATTCGCAATCCATTTCTACTTCATTGTATTCGACATTGTTTTTACCTTTTTTAACTTTTGGATTTGGTTATTTTTAAATTTATTCTTTAACTTTGTTTTCCTTCTTTACTTTAACTTTGAGTTACAATTTACCATCATTTTTGAGAGTAAGGATTTATTTTTAAGTGAAATTACGTATTTATTGAATAAGATCTGGTCCAAATTTATCTTTTAATTCTTATCCACATATTTTATTATCAGGTTCAGCTTTAAGTCGAATATATTATTCAATATTATTTTCAACCAAAACAGTTGGAGTATTAATTTCTTCTTCGATATATTTTGATAAGAATTAAACACTTTAAATTAGCTATTCATCAGTAGTTAAGATAGTTAAACTATTGATAGGTTATTTAAGAGTAATTTAATGAGATTCTCTTAATTTTTTAGCAGCTTGAACAACAATTTGCATTTTTTCAACCTAAGATTCAATTTTTGGATCAATCAATTCTTTTCTAATATCAGGAATTTAAAGAAAATGAATTGATTCTTTATTATTTTTACCTTATGGAATACATTTCTTAAGATTTTAATAAATTGATTCTGTGATGAAAGGAACATATGGAGACATCAAAAGAGTGATTTTTAAAAGAACATAAAAAAATGCATTCAAACTTACTATCCATTCTTAATTTCCTTTATTTCCCTTGATTCTATTTCTATTCAATCTCACATACCAATTAGTCATTGTATTTAAATAACTAATTAATCTAGGTATTATAGTATGAATCCTATATGATTCCATTTCATTTTTAACAAATTCAATTAATGCTTAGCTGCTAGAAATAATCCATTTATCCATAGGATTAACACCTTTTGTAATAGCGTTTTCATCAAATTCAAACTTACCTATAACATTTTCATATCTTTATATATTTTAGATCAAAAATCTATAAGCATTATGCCATGGTAAAAACACAATCTTAATAACTTCTTAAATTCCATCTTTATTGAAATACAATGATTAAGCTTTAACCAATTTACTATTGATAAGATATTATCAATTAAATATATATATGCAGATGAATTTTATTAAAATCTTTCCATATTAGTTTAAAAATCATCAAAATTCTCTAAAAAATATTCTTTTATAATTGAAGATAATAATATAATTTAAATATATAACCAAAAACTTCTTCAATTCTTCTTAATTAACCCTTACCTTATTTACTTGGGATAGTAAAACGATCAATAAATTCTCTATGAAGATCTGTGATATTTTCTACACCAGAAAGTTATTGTAATTCTTCAATAGATCCAACACAAACCATTTCTTCATAATCATCACTAACCCAAATTGGAATAGGATTTCCCCAAAATCTATTTCTACTGAAGCACCAATCTTATGCATCATCTAACCAATTGTGAAATCTTTCCTCTTGAATTGAAGATGGTATCCATCTAGCTTTTTTATTGTTAGCAAGAAGTTTATCTTTAATAGCAGTAACTTTAATAAACCAACAATTAATTGCTTTATAAATTATAGGAGTTTAAGATCTCCAACAATATGGATAATTATGTTTAACTTCTCCATCTTTAATTAATCTTCCATTGTTTTTAAGTACTTTTCTAATTTCTTTATCTGCATCTTTAACATACATTCCTGAGAAATCTTTAACTGATTCTAAGAATCTTCCACTAGAATCGATTGGTACTAAAGGATCTGATGGATTAATAATAGCAACTTTTAAACAAGCCTTATAATCGTCTTCACCAAATCCAGGTGCACAATGTACAATACCAGTGCCATCATTACTAGTAACAAAATTAGCAGCCAAAACTCTAAAACATCCTTATTCTCTTCTTTCCAAAAAATAATTAAATAATGGAACATATTCAATTCCAACTAATTCAGAACCTTTGAATTTCTAAACTATCTCATATAATTTATCATCTTAATATAATTCAATAATTCTTGATTATGCTAAGATATAATGAGTATTAGATGCTTTATCTAATAATTTTACATAATCTAAATCTGGATGAACAGCCAAAGCTAAATTACTAGGCAACTTCCAAGGAGTAGTTGTCCAAGCTACAAACTTGGTTGTTTCATCAGTAATCAAAGGGAATGTTACGACGATAGCATAATCACATACTTCTTTATCATAAAAGGTCTCAAAGTTACTAAGGACTGTAGAACAACCATTTGAATATGGCATAATTCTACATCCTCTGTATATTAATCCTTTTTACCACATTTCTTTAAAAACCCACCAAACACTTTCCATATAAGATTTATCTAATGTTTTGTAATCATTATCAAAATCAATCCATCTTCCTAATCTTCCAATAATTCTTCTCCATTCTTATACATTTCTCATTACTATAGCTTTACATTCATGATTATATTTATCAATTCCCATCTAAATATTTATCATTACAATATTTACCTTTAAAATATCACTCCTATGCTGAATTTTTAAAGTTTTATCTATTACATTTTCCACAGGTAAACCATGACAATCCCATCCAAATCTTCTCTCTACATATCTCCCATTCATTGCAAAATATCTACAAACCACATCCTATATTTTTACAATTAATAATTACTTTTATTGTACCAGTACAAATATGATCATAATGTGGTAAACCTATAGCAGATGGAGGTCCATCATAAAATATAAATCTAGGACAATCCTTCCTCAGTTCTAATTATTTATGGAATGCATTAATCTATTCCCAATATTTTAATATTTTAACCTCTTCCTAAGAAAAATCGGGGTTTTCGATAACTATTCATTTAATCATATTCCATACCATTTGTAAATTCTGTTTTCTAAGCCATACACAATAATGTTAAGAATTTTTATTTTTTAAATAGATCCTTTAGATATATAATTAGGTGAGTACTTATACCAAAAATTAATATATTCATAATTTAACAGATAGTCCATAATTCAAATCATCATCTAAATAAAATAGACATGTATCATTCTTACTCCAAATACTCTCTAATCTGCTCATAAAAATGCAGCCATTGTCTCTTAATTAATTACTATTATTATCCATATACCAAACTTCGCTAGCTCTATCTTTATTTCATACTAAGATATTAATCCACATTCTTTGTTCTTTTAACATCTAAAAACACTAATAAATTTGTAGACTATCTACCAATTAATATTTATGTTTTTCTAAACTCAATATTTTATTGAAGTAAATCTGTAAATCTAATGAACTAACTTCAATCATTCCTACATTATTTGAACTCTTTATAATTTCTATTGATTCTATATTTTCCAATCCTTAACCAAATTTCTCCTTCATTTTTAATTCTTTCTCTTCTCCAGATCCTAATTCTACTTCATATAATATGACACTGTTTCTTAATTTATTTATATTTTTTTATTAGATGATTAGTTCATGATTTATTCTATTATAGTTAAAATTTCTTTATAATGGTAATTTTATGAATCTATCCTTAGCAGATTTTATGCATTTTAAGAATACCATTAATAATTAAAATAATCTTGTACTTTTTTATTTGTAATTTTTTCAACATTTATCCCTTCAATTATAGTATTTTTGTCTCTAAAAAATTTTAATATTTGAACTCTATTAAATTTTATAAATAATTTATCATCTAATAAGTATTTTTTTACAATAAGTATCAAAAGAAATTAAAAAATTTTTACATCCTTGAAATTTAATTCTCAATTTCTCATAAACATAAGTCTTATATTTGGTATTGGATTTTATTTATTTTAATTTTGATAAGAATGCTATAATAAAATCAATATTTTAGTTGATTATTAAATATAAGCATAATTAAATTATTAATAATATTTTCAACAGTCAATTTGATTTTTTTTTCTTTTTATTTTTATTTCCAAGTTTTTCTCTTAGTTAGTTATCCTTTCTTTGATCAACTTCCATCTACTCTTTTACATCTTATCCCTTAGATATATCTTTCATTTTCATATATAATAAATCCAATCTGTAGAGACAATCAGAAGGTAAAGGATTTGATTCCAACTCGAGAATATAAGGTCTAAATAAGTAATAATCAGTACCTATGAATTTCGATATCCCAATAAGTATTATTATCAAATTGTAAAAATGAAGTCCATCTACCCTTAATATTAATATTATAAGTATCTAAAATTTCTTAAGGTAAAATTTTTAATTTAATGCCTGAATTAGTTTTGTGAGCTTTCAAACATTTTTAAATGCATTCAGGAGTGACTTTACAAACTTTTCCAATAAATTAGTCTATTTTTTAAGAAGAAGAACTAAAGAAGCCAGCATTTTTATCTTTAGGATTAAAAGTGATTTCAACTAATAACTAATTTTCTGGCTAAAAACAATAGCTCCTTTTATGACAATTAACACTTCTTTAACCTAATAAAACTCCATAAAGCATAAATGGTTATGCCATATAATAGAACTTAAGATTATTATTAAAGAAATGTATTTAAGAATGGCCTTATTATTCACCAGCCAAACTATTTGTTCCCATATTAACCAAAGGGCAGAATGCACCAAATAACTTATAACCTCTACCATACATAATGTAATTGGAAATAGGAGGATGATGAGAAGTTTATTCTAAATAAATAGGACATCCTTTAATTCTACCTTCAAATGTTTCTCCAATGATTGGATTGAATGGTTTTTCTTATTAAACACCCATCATGAAACTAGATATATGAAATGCAACAGTTAGTTTTAATTATTCTAAAACATCTGTAGTTTAGGCAGCCTTTTCTAAAAAAACAGGAGCATGTCCTTAAGCTCTAGCCATTCTCTCTAAAAATGATCTTGCTTCAAAAACTTAGATAGGTAATGAGACTGACATTAATGATTTTCCACTTAATAAATTTGATCCCATCCTTTTTATTATATCCAATAAAACACTTCTTTGATCACTTATTAATTTCTTATTTGTATATATCAATCCTCCTTTTTTTGGATCGACTTCATAATATTTAGTCAGTAAAAAATGACCATCTTCTTTTGTTGTTTCTAAGAATTTGTCTAAACCAGAAAGAATACTTTGATTAAATTACCTTTAAATTGATCTTTAGATAAATTGTCCTGTTTAAATCAAATCTTAAATTTCCTTATATTCTTAAATTGATTATTATTAATGTTGTTCTGAAGTAATCCTCAGTACTTCAGGCTCTAAATGAATAAATGATATTAACAAATTATCAATGTCATCATCCTCATTTTTAATTAGTACATGTTCTGTCTATTATTTAATATAATGATCAGCTTCAAGGATTTGATTATCAATGTTTTCTAAATTCAAGAGAAATCTTTTCATAACTTCTTCTCCTTTTTCTCTGTTCTCACATTCCAAATATACATCTTCAATAATTTAAGTTTTAAACTTATCTTCATGTTTAGCTTAGATAAGAACACAAGATCGAGTGATTTTATATTCATCTGTACCTTCAACTTTATCTTTATCAATTTAATTATGATGAACTTCATTTCCAATATATTTCTTTAAAATGCAATATGAATTTTCATCTATTTAAAAATGTTTTTGTGTGTAAATTAATCTGATTTTCTCATTTTAATTTGGTGTGTGTGACTTTGACTATTTAGAAAAAGTTTCTTATGAAAAAAACTCATTTTCTATATCTTTTAAACTTCTCGGCTTATTTTATTTTAATTGGTTACTGGACTACTTTTAATCCATATCAAATTCTGTGTATATGATTGCACAATCTTTTTTGGTTGGGTATACTTAATAAATGGATACTTAAGGATTCCAATTATCAACAAATGTGTGTATAGATAATTCCTATAATATCAAAACACCATCATTACATCAAAAATTCTTGCAGGAGGCATTTCTGATTTTAAAAAGAATCTCATATGCAAAGAATCATTTGGGTCTTAATAAAGTTATTTATTCTAAGATTGAAATAAGACTTTAAATGAATGGATATCTGAAAAACCTTACAAATTTTCATGAGTGTTTTACAATATTATTTCAATGTCATTCTTATATTTATATTACTATTTACTTATAAAAATTAAGGCAGTAATGGAATCATCTACCTCATTCGAGAAACCTAACTTGGTTTTATGGCCATTAAAGGAACTCCTTAATTTATCACTCTTTCTGATTCTGGCATAAATTAATCCCATTCCTATAATTTTTTTTCTTTGTTCTCTTTTTTTATCTGTATTGCCAGGTATTTCCCATTAAAAAAATCATACCACTATAATGCGTCAGATTAATTATTCCAACCAAATCGTACCACTTTAGGCTCTATTTCCTATTAAGTCTTTAACTTTATTGCCCATTTCCCTTGATGAAATGCAACAGGATGGATTATATAATTTTGAATTAACAGCTACTTTTATGTTTAACCCTTGACGTCAATATATCTGAGTATCTCTCTATATATCAAGCCCTTACCTATTATATCAAATCATATATCAAAAGCCTTTCCCCCCATCCCTTCAATACTCCACTCTCTTTAAATGCACTACAACTCATTAATGCATTCTTATTATTATCGAGCATTCTGATATTTAAATTTATAATAAATAAAAATATAATTCAATCTTATTTCTTAATCCTATTTCAAATTATCTCTTATAAAATTTGTTCTTTATCAATATTAATGAGATATTATAAGAAATATTTCTAAGACGGAGCTTTCTAATATAGCTCTAAGCAGTTAGCTGTTTTTAAATTGCAATATACGCAAATTTAAGCCAAAATGACTGATAACTCTTTTTCTTTCAAAATTACTGACAATCCATTAATCAACTTCTGTCTTGACTCTTTATTCCAAAGATAAAAGAATGCCACATTCTTCTCATAATTTGGATCTATTTTCATTTTTACTATCTTTAATAGTTGATCAAAATTATTATTAAGAATCAATTGTTCTATTACTTTTTGTAATTGTGTCTAAGGACTGTAATTTTAGCACACAAAATATTAAATCTCTTTATATTACTTCAAAAATTTAATTTATTTAAAATTTATCACCCTAATATTCCCTTAAGTGTTTTATTCAAATTATTGTAGATCTCCCACTGTACTTGGATTTAAAAATTATTGATATATTTAATCTTTTATTTTACATACTATTTAAGATGCATATGGTTTCTTATCCTGATCGCTTTTCAATTTCATTTAATTTATTAACAAATTTATGCAATTCAACTAAGTTCTAATTGTTGAGACTTACTCTTCCTTTTTTAAATTGACTAATAAAGACTCTAAATTTACTATATATTCGAATAATAAAGTATAAGCCTTAAATAATAATAAAAAATTACTTTTGCTTTGGATTCCAATTTTATCAAGTAGCTAAAATATGACAATATTTTATTTTCATTTTGCAAATGGTGAAATTCTCTAGAGTAATTCAAAAAATATTCTCCTAATTTATCTGTTGTTCTCACATCTAATATATATCTAAATAAATTACTTAAATAACATTTAAATAAGGAGATATCATCAACTTCTATTTTATATGAATCGAAACATTTCGAAACATCATTTAAATTAAAGGTTTAAAATAGTAAGTTATATTACTTCAATTTGATTGCATAAAATATCAATTTATTTAAAATTAATTCTTGCTTTTTATCCTATTTTGGATTTTATTTTTAGATTGTGAAACTAATTTTCAATTTCAATTCTCTGTTTTGATTTTCATTATTTTTTATAAAATATAATGCATCACTTGGTATCTACCTTGTTTGTTATGCTATTCTAAAATGTCTAATTAGACCTTTTGAATCAACATTATGTGAATGAAAATTAATTTGATTATGAACAAATTATTCACAAAAATATTCATCTGGCATAGCGAAATTCTTCTAAATATCATTAAATATTAAATTTATATAAGGTTTCAATGCATTTTTGAAAGTTTTTAAATTTGAAAGCTTAATTTATTCTCTTATTTTACTAAATTATTTTTTCAAAATTTTTTATATATCTATTAGTTTTTCATCCTCAATTAATGAGAGTAACAAAATTGTATTATAAAATTGTTAAAATTCGATTTCAAATTCTATTTTTTAATTGGTTAAATTTGACAACACTCCATATCCTAAAAAGATTTCTAACTGCATTTAATAATAATCCCATAACAAAGAAACAACCATTGATTTAAGTATGGCTAACTTTCTTAATTCTTGTTCATCAATAATTGCGATATCATTAGATTCATAATTTTCTTGAAATAATTAATTTAAGTTTTCATTTAAATCTTCCAATTAATCATTTAATTCTTTTTATACTAAATTAATATCTAGTTATAAAGCTTTTATAGCAGGCTTAACAAATATATAAATATTTTCAACTTCTCTTATCAAATCATCTAAAAAATTTTGAGTAAAAAAATTATTAAGTTAAGATTTCATCATAGAAATAATCTTTCTTTGATCTATATTTCTATGTATCATTTTTATTAATTTTTGAAACTAATTAAGAGTATTTTCTGGTTTTGGATATATTTTAATTGATTAAAACAAAATCTCATCATCTATTAAGTTTAGTTATTGTCTTAATTAATTTTTAAATTTCTCCACTTGCCTTCGTAAAGTTTTCTGTTTTAAACTTATCTTATCTGAAATTTATTGCATATAAGTAACATGATTATTATAAAATAATAATAATTTATCGTTTGACTAAATATGGCCGAGTACTGGGGCTTAATTTTAAGTTATTAATTTAAAACTTGTTTTTTCCTTGTTTAATTGATAAATCTCAAATCCTTAAATCAAAATAATATGGTTTTAAAGAATACTTAAATAGTAATGATTATCAGGATTTATTTTTTCCAAATTAAATATATAATCAATATTTAATTAATTTTAATTTATTGAACATAGCTTTAGTTACCCATTGATTTAATAATACACATATAATTTTCCTTTTTGATTTTGTTATAATATATTAACATGCTTAGTTTTTATGTTATCTTAACATTATAATTAAATTGCTTAATATTCTGTCTTTCTCAATTCTAACAAATAAAATTGACTTATATAAGAAAAATGTAAAATCTAACTATCATTTAAAGTGAAGGCACTTCTCCAATTTTAAGAAAAGCAATTAAAAAATCCACTAAAATTTTTAGTACCAAAATTCAATTTGTATTTATTTTTTTAAAACTCTCCACTAATAACATCTAAAGTTACATGATATAAAATATCTGTGTCACTAATGAAATAAAACTAAAATCCATCCTTATGAACAGATGATTAAACTAAGCATTGTATTTTTATATTTTCAACCACTAAATTTTTTAATATGTTTGTCGTGTTTGTTATTAAATTTTTATAAAAAATGTGTCCAATTTGAGTAACTACTAATAAATATGGTGTATTATTATCATTAATAAATGTGCATCCATTTTATGTAATAGGATGAGAAAACTCTAGATACTCTTAAGTATGTTGCATTTTTTTTGTAAATATCTCTCTCATGTTATATATGTTAATTGACACTATTTAACAATTAAGTAATTATCTAAAGAATATAAAATCAAATATTACAAGACATATGCAATCTGATCAATTTCTAAAGAAATATTAGAGTCTGTGCATTCAAAAAGATCATTTGATGCAGATCCTGAAAGTGGAATTGATGAATGTTGAATAGTTTGCTATTGTATTGCCTCGCCCAATAAAATCTCTTCAAGCATAATATTTATATTTATTTAGAAATAAAATTAAACACATTCAAAATTCATATTATTTGAATGCTAATAATTTATAAATAAATTAATAATAACAATTTATAAGGCAAGATAGCTAGCAATTAGCTTTTATTAAAATATAGAAATTTATAAAAACTAAAATTTGCATGCCTAAGGATAATTAAATAACAACAAAATATATAAAGTAATTAATAATTCAAGTTTATAAAAAAAAGAAAATTTAATTTACTATGATTTAAATTAAGACTTAAAAAAAAGGGTTTATATTAATTAAAAATAACATTTAGAAAATTATGAATAGAAAGAAAGAATCATTTACTAATAAGCTTAAAGAGAAAATTAAATAAGTAGATATTTTCGGTTAATCCATAACATTAAGTTTTAGATAAGAAGAATAGCATACAACTTTTGTTGGTGGAGTAGCTTCAATATTAGTATTGGCAACAATTATCAGTTTTTTCTATTCAAACATAATAGGATTTTTTATTATGAATTAAGTAAAATCATAAACAGAAATGATATTCGAAGATGACCCTGGTATAATTTAACTTAATTCAAACTCTTTTATGTTTGCTGTCTAAATTGAACATGCGAATTTCGTTGATTAACCATTCTTTAATATTACAGTAGAACAAAGACATTATCAAAATCAAAATGGAACTCTTACAAAACTACCAAATTAATATATTGATTTAGTAATTTGCACTTAAGACCATTTTCAATAAATATTTTCATCATCAGGTATTGATAATGCAGAACAATTCAAAGACTTAAATATGACGAATTTTCTATGTCCTAATGTTTAAAAATAAAATATTTGGACAGTTGGAGGTACATATACAAGTATATTTATTATTAAAATTAGGCTCTGATTATTACTTTTTAAAATTTTCAGTAACGACTTGTGTAAATGATTCTTAAAGTAATTTGAGTTGGAAACCAAATTGCAAAACTCAGAAAGAAATGTTTAAATAATTGGAAATTTAGGGTTCCTTTAGATTTCAATTATTTACAACTAATTTTGTAACTAAAATTATTATTAAATTAAGATAGTAAATCCAGATTCTCCACGAGATTACATTACACCGTATCTAGCAATTGAACAATTTTATACATTTGTACCAAATTAAATGTTTGTTTAATCTGATATTTTTTTAAGAGAAAAAAGGATTAATACAGATAAAGGTATATTAATGTATCCAATGAATGTTGAAGAGATTGTTGCTTACCGAGAACATATGGATAGTAGATAATAATTTGAAATAGGAGGACTAAATAGTAATTATTTTGCAGCATTCTATTTATAAAGAAGTCCTTTTAGTTATAATATTTCTAGAAGCTTTGTAACTTTAGATGAATTATTAAGTTATTTAGGAGGGTTTTCATAATTTATGACTGTTATTTTGGGGATGTTAATAAATATTTTTAATAAATAGAGTCTCTTATTATAATTAGCAAATGATTTATATGAATTTAATTTCTAAGAATAATAAGAAAATACAAGGGCTTTTATATCTAATCTATTANAATTAAATAAGTAGATATTTTCGGTTAATCCATAACATTAAGTTTTAGATAAGAAGAATAGCATACAACTTTTGTTGGTGGAGTAGCTTCAATATTAGTATTGGCAACAATTATCAGTTTTTTCTATTCAAACATAATAGGATTTTTTATTATGAATTAAGTAAAATCATAAACAGAAATGATATTCGAAGATGACCCTGGTATAATTTAACTTAATTCAAACTCTTTTATGTTTGCTGTCTAAATTGAACATGCGAATTTCGTTGATTAACCATTCTTTAATATTACAGTAGAACAAAGACATTATCAAAATCAAAATGGAACTCTTACAAAACTACCAAATTAATATATTGATTTAGTAATTTGCACTTAAGACCATTTTCAATAAATATTTTCATCATCAGGTATTGATAATGCAGAACAATTCAAAGACTTAAATATGACGAATTTTCTATGTCCTAATGTTTAAAAATAAAATATTTGGACAGTTGGAGGTACATATACAAGTATATTTATTATTAAAATTAGGCTCTGATTATTACTTTTTAAAATTTTCAGTAACGACTTGTGTAAATGATTCTTAAAGTAATTTGAGTTGGAAACCAAATTGCAAAACTCAGAAAGAAATGTTTAAATAATTGGAAATTTAGGGTTCCTTTAGATTTCAATTATTTACAACTAATTTTGTAACTAAAATTATTATTAAATTAAGATAGTAAATCCAGATTCTCCACGAGATTACATTACACCGTATCTAGCAATTGAACAATTTTATACATTTGTACCAAATTAAATGTTTGTTTAATCTGATATTTTTTTAAGAGAAAAAAGGATTAATACAGATAAAGGTATATTAATGTATCCAATGAATGTTGAAGAGATTGTTGCTTACCGAGAACATATGGATAGTAGATAATAATTTGAAATAGGAGGACTAAATAGTAATTATTTTGCAGCATTCTATTTATAAAGAAGTCCTTTTAGTTATAATATTTCTAGAAGCTTTGTAACTTTAGATGAATTATTAAGTTATTTAGGAGGGTTTTCATAATTTATGACTGTTATTTTGGGGATGTTAATAAATATTTTTAATAAATAGAGTCTCTTATTATAATTAGCAAATGATTTATATGAATTTAATTTCTAAGAATAATAAGAAAATACAAGGGCTTTTATATCTAATCTATTATAATAGTCAAGACATGGAAGGGAAATGATAAAACAAAAAAGTTAAGGGAAAGATATAAAAATCTAATCAATCACTCCTTTTACTTCTAAGCCCTAAATGGATTAAAAATTATCTTAAGTGATGTCCCCTTAATAAACTTAAAAATAATTTATACAAATTTAATCAACAAGATAACTTTAAAGTTTGAAAGATAAAACTTATGATCAATATGAAAAATTTAAAACATTCATGATAAATCAAAAGAAGTTAACTTTAGGAATAAGGATACTTTTAAGTGATATTTTGCCTTTTGATTGTTTCTAGGACCCAGAAAGTGTTTTGTTTAAAAAAGCTATGTATTATCCATCAGAATAATTAGGAATTAAGTTAGCAAAGAACTTGATATACGTTATATAATGAATTAATTACATGAAATCACAAAACTAAAAAAAGTAATGTTCAATAGAGAATAGTTTTAACTTTTTAATTTCAGCCATAAACCAACAATAAGTTTGGTAAAGGAAAAGAAAAACAGATTATCATCAAAGTATTATTTATTTTAATATTTGATAGATTTATTTATTTGGGGGAAGAGGAAGCAGTGAATAATGAGTTGCAAAATCAATATAATACATTAGTTTAAGCATATTCAAAATTAACATCATGCGATACACAATTCTCTGATGATTAGACTTAATTAAATTAAAGATTAATCGGCCTTTTGGGAAGAGATTTACCACTCTGGATAGAAATGGAATTGCAATAAGAAAATTCAGAATCCATAAAGGAGCCTGAACCAGATGATTTAGATGAATTATCAAAAACATGAATAAATTTTATATGTAAATTAAAAAATATTTTATGCATTTCTTTCATAAAAGAGATAACTCATGTTTTTGATAAGTATTTTTAGAAATCTTTTAATTAAATTTAATGAAGACTCTCAATTAATGATAACAGAGGATGAAATATATATATAGATAATTAACCTAATATATCAAATTATAAAATTATAATCTCTTCATTTTTGTGTCTTCCTCTTTATACAAAATCATTAGAAGTATTTAATTTCTAATTTTAAGATTTAATTTTTTTAAGGTATCCTTTTATAATATTGAAATAGTAATTTCTGGAGAATTAAATTAAAATCTCAAAGGTCAGTATAGTTGTCGCTAATCTTAGATGATAAAAACTTCCCTTATTAGAAATTCTTTCACACAATATAATCATAGAATTTTTACTATTTGTTTAAACTATAATAAATTAAAAAAAAGTTTTTTAGATAAATAATAAACAATGAATATCTTCTCAATGTTGCTAGACAACTTAAATTTCTCTATCGCTAAATAAGTTTTCTTCTTCTTTTGGTTCATTGTTTTCAGATTCTACTTGTTATTGTTATTAAGCACTTAACTCTTTTTCCAATACCTTCATTAATTCAGGGCCTAATAATATAATGAGTCTTTAATTGAATCGAATCTATTCTTAATTTTAATTTTCTTGTTCTGAACCAGTTATTTTTTCATATGAATTTAGAAGATCAGTAAATTGTCTCATCATTCCACAATCCTCCGCTGTTGCCATTCCATCTACAATACATCTATATAAAATTGAAGAATTTTACCTTGTAGACCTTCTCTTACTTTTATCTTAGATTAAAGCTATTTTTGGCTTACGGCTAAAATTAAATAATGTTATTTATTCGGAAGTGAATAAAATCTTTTTTAATTTTGTTAATTCATGAAGTTGTTTGATAATATACTCAATATCTAATTCTTTATTAACTTAATCACTTAAAGTAATAAATGATTTTTTACATAGCTCTTTACAAAACTAGACAATCATCATCTTTTAAAGATTCTATTGGAATGAAAGAACTTAAAATAACTCGGAAACCTAAACCTATCACATATTTCTTTTTCAAAAATTCTTTAAAATCATCAAAATATTATAATGTTTTAGCTTTCACTGCTGATAATCTTGATTATACAACTTATTGAGTATTTTAAAAGATTTCTATAGACTGTTTCTTATCAAAATTTTATCTATTATTTTATAAAGGAGTAGCTTTTTATAACATTTCTGGTTTATTTTGAAAAGCTGTTATTGTTTGAATTTTTGGAATAGTTTCAAATTTTTTTGACATTTTGCTTTTCAACATTTCTTTACCTCTCTCAGTTCTAGCTAATAGGTTATTTAGATGCATTTAAGTATTTTATCTAGCCGAACTCATATCAAATTCATATAAATCATTAGCAATAGATACAATTAAATGTTATCGATTATAGAATCTAACTATGATACCCACAACTACAATCATAAATTATGTAAATCCTCCTAAATAACTAAGTAATTCATCGAGTCTTAAAAATTTTCTATTGATGTAATAAGAATAAGGGCTTCTTTAAAAATAAAATGCTCCATAATAATTTGGAGTTATTCTTGATATTTCAAATTACTCTCTTTAATCTCCATAATCTCTAAAAGCAAATGTTTCATTTTATTTATCAGGATACATTAGTATTCCTTTATCAGTTGTAACTTTTTTTGTTCTAAAAAAAATATCAGATTGAACGAACATTTTATCTGGAACAAAAGTATAAAATTGATCAACGGCTAGATAAGGCTAAACATGATCTTTAGGTCTGTTTGGATTTATTAACTAAATTAAAATAGATAAATATACAAAATTTGTTGTATACACTTAAAAACGAAAGCTTCCTTATCTATTTAATGTATTCTAAATTTCTTCTGAAGTTTTACATATTGGTTTCCAAGTAAAATTATTTTATGATGAATCTCTACAATTAGTAACAGAAAATTTTAAGAAGTAATAATCACTACTTGCCCATACTCCACCAACAGTCATATTAAGACTATGAACAAAGTTGAGATTAGGACATAAGAAATTTTATAAATTTTATTGTTCGAATTGTTCTCGAAAATCTACACTGTACCTTTCAAATAATGGTTGGAAATGTTAAAGGGTACATGGTACTAAATCAATATATTAATTAGGGTAGCGAAATTAAGTACCATTAGGAAAACGATAATAATGACGCTATTCAACACTGATATTAAAATAAGGATTCGTTGTAAAATTATCCTGTTCAATCTGAACCGCGAACATAAAGTGTTCCTGATTTAAGATCAAAATATCAGGGTCATCTGCGAATGTAAATTCTTAGGTAGAAGTCACATTCAATTTTGCAAAAAAATTGATTATGTTCGAATAAAAAAAGCTAATAATTGTTCCAATTATACAAATGGATAAAAAACCTCCCATACTTGTTTTGTACTATTCTTCTTTACGAAAACTAAGGTTTATAGATTAACCAAATATATCTATTGATTTCAAGCCCTCTTTGAATTTCTAAATCATTTATTTATAAAAATTATTTCAAGATTGTATAGAAATTACGATATCAAATAATGCTTTTGTAAGAAATATCTTAATCTCTCACTAAATGATAAAATTTGATAAAATATTTCCATTTTATGTTTGATATAACATTTTTTAATTTATAATTAAAATAATGTCGAAAAAATTAATTATATTTATAAGGCTATCATCATAACCCAATAGCTGCCTCAAGATTATTTGATTTCTATCACTATGTTTTTATTAAATTTTACTCAATATTAAATTTTCGATTTATAATAAATACATAATAGTATGAATATTTTAAGTTTAAATTTTATTATAATTAAGATATAAATGTTTTTATGCTTTCGGCTATGATACAGCTTGTTTATAATTATTAATATTTACCAATTTTATTTTTCTTCATTTTTTCAGATTTGCTATCATATTTTCAAATAATTAAAGTTAATTTTATTTTTATTTGGAATTTTTTAAAATAAAAGTTTTTAAATTATTGACATTGAAAAATTTCTAGTTTTTGAATTCATTTTTTTAAGAATCAATTTTAAAGAAAAATTATAAATTTATTGCCACCATTTTTAAACTTTGAATAAAAGTTAATAATATAAAATTTTAACTATTTTTACAAGAGTTAGAGATGGCTTAGATATTTTTTCATTTATCCTTTTTATGCGACTAATCATTTTTATTCTCTTGTTTATTGGTTTACCACTTCACTTTAAATCTGCTAATAAAATTTTATTCTTAATTAATTTTTTTTTGATAAAATTAAAATTCTTGAGAAATCTAGCCTTTTTAATAATTATTTTCCTCTTTATGTATAATTGATTACTCAATGATTAATTAAAATATACATTAGTATCATTGATGAACAGTAACACAAGTACACCTCATATTAAGTAATATTTTGAATTTAATTCTTTATATAGCAATACTTACTCCTAAAAGATTTCATTTTGATTAATCTGACGAATTCAAAGTAAACTTCCTAACATATCATTGTAATGTAACTGATTATTTATAAGAGCATTAATTCTAAACATGTATTAAGCATATTTAAAAAAATTTTATTTTGAATAATATAATGGATTAATAATTATATGAGTGTTTAATGAAAATGCAAAGTTTCTTTTCAAATTATCAGAGTCAAATGGAACCATTAATTGAATCTTCTTTATCAGAATTGAAAAAACATTGCAAAAATTTAGGAACATGGGATTCAGAAAGTCCAAATATACAATTGTACTTCGATAAATTATAAGGGCTTTGGAATAATTTTAAATAGAAAAAGAATATTTCACCGTAAAATCTTCAATGGGGATAATAACAACTTAAAGAAATTATCTCTAAATTTAATGAAATTGAAAATTATTAAAGTATTGATTTTAGACAGGAAAACATAAATCTAAAAAATGAAGTTACCATACTTCGAATACAATTAGATTGTCTGTAAAGAAAGTAACAAAAAGAACAGACAGATAATTAACATTTTTAGAGAGCTGCTGAAGAATTAAAAAATAAAACTTAAAAGATCAAATAACTATAAAAGGAAGTTTATCGATTAGAAGAAAAACTTTAAGAAAATTAAAAGAGACATTCAGAAATGATCCAAAATATTAAAAAAAACTACTCAAACAAGCCTTTTGATGTAAAGTAATTAGAAGAAGAAAATAAAAAATTAAAAAGCATGAATTTAGAATTAGAACAAGAAGTTTATTATTTACAAAATTAATTAAAAGGCAAAGACTTTTTAATATAGGACACAAGAGAATTAGTAAAAACTAAAGAGGAAGTCGAGAAGTTATAAATAGAAAATTAAGCTTTAGAAGATAAAATATAATAATTATATGATGTATAAATATATTCTATTATTTAGAAATTAAATTTAGGTAAATAAAATGAAATAGAAAATCAAATTAGTAATGATGATTTAAAAATGAAACAATTATAAACCTAATTGTAAAAAGCAGTTGATGAAAATAAAATTATGGAAAAACGAATTGATCAGCTAATGCAATAAAATTAAAAATATATTTAAAAAACATTAGACTCTCTAGGAATTCGAATATTGGCAGATATTAAAGGGGTTTAATCTCATTTTAATGTTGTGATGCATTTATTAGAAAATTTAACACCATTTTCAGCTGTTTTAACTGTAACAGATAAGGTAAGTTCAATTATTCTCAAATTTATAACATACATTCGAAAAGAAGCAGAGTAATTTATACCTTAAAATGCTATATAATTATAAGAACTGTTAAGAATAGAATTATAAAATGATAATAGAGCAAATGATTTCTTATTTCAAATAATTGATCATCTTTCTAAAGCAATAATAAAATAAGATGAATAAAAATCATAAATAGCAACTATTATTTAAACTTAAGATTCTCCAATATTTAATCAATTTTTCTTTTTACAAAGGGTTTTTCCAATGGAGTTAGAGAGTTAAAATTATATAATATTATTTAGTCTAATAAAATGAAGTGCCTTTGATAAATAGTATAAAACATATTCGATATTTTGAATCAAATATTTAGCCAGGAATTGAATTCTCAACATATTTACAAGGGTTGATAAAATTAGAAGGGTAAGAAAATATTATAGATAACAATGTTGGAGATTTTAATTTCTTAATTTTTCCTTAATATTTGATATTTAATGTTTGTGAATTGTCATTGTAAAAGGCAGATATAAAAATATCCTCAAAGTTTTCTTCAAATTGTTTGAACTAAAATACTTAAGATTTTGAATACACATTAATATCAATAATTCATTGCAGCGATGTTCCTAATGGATTATCTACATATTCGATAACATTATACAAAAATAATAATTGGGTTTAGATATAACATGATAAGGCAATGTCTATAAATATCAATGAATTATTAACATTTAAATAACCATACAATGATAAAGAATTATTGATTTACAAAAGATTAAAAAAATGAAATATAATCATATTTATTAGAAAACTATAAATAATCAAATGAAAAAATCAAAATTCTTGTTAGATCTTGTTATAGTGTGTATTAAAACTATTCACTTTCCAATGTTAAATTCAACTTAATAATTTCCTACTCCTAGACTGTATTATCTACAAACTTTGACCTACAAATGTTTATTTTTTGTACTCTTTGATAACTTTTAAATGCTAAGCCAATGTCTCTATATAATTATAAATCATCCCTATTTAAGACTTTCCCTCAGAAATTGAATTTATTCTTCTTCTTACATTTTAACTCCTAATATCATCGATCTTTTAATTCAAAAACAATGGTATTATATTTTTAGGTTTCATAATAGTCAGGCCCAGGAATCTATTACATACATTATAACTAATTTCCTTCCCTAACTTTTTTATCCTCTTAAAATATTTCTATTCCTCTTTTGAATGCACTACTACCATTGCCTTATACTTTAACTATTATTGTGCTCTTATTCATGTATGCTTATACTCCAGAGTCTTCGATATTTCAAATAATCACGGTCCTTTTATTTTTTTGTCAGTTCTATTTTTCTTTTTCCAGTTTTAAACAAAGGTACCTTGGAAATGCTTATTTGAGTTTCTGGTAATTAGTAGACTCTTGGTCGTAAATTTTGATTAGGATCCTTTATTTAAGTTAATTCAAGATCTTCTTCATACAAAAATCCATAATTATATAAATGTGGAAAAATTATACTTATATTACTAATATTTCTTTATTTTGTCTTTAAAAACTAATTAGTTTTTTGTTAATCACATTTCTCAACCTATTCTAATCAACTTTTTACTTTAGATCTTTGTGCATTTTTTATTAACAATACTTATTAAATTTTATTAACATCATCTGTCTATTTAACAAAATATTGAATAGATAATGTTGATATATTCATACAAAGGTTCAAGATCTTTGTATAAATTTAATATTTTCAATTATTTCCTTAAATCTTAAATTTATTAATTTAATAAAGTTTTTGAATCGAAATCAAGTAGGGACCTTCATGTTTAATTACAGTCTCAGAATTTGATAAAATTAAAGGTTTAATAATTATTAATTATAAAATTTAATTTAGCGGATTTTAATTTAAATATTTTACCTTTTTGAGCACAGACAATCATTTATTTATATTAGTTCTTCCTTTTAATAATGTATTTTTTATTTTTAAACTTTTAGACATCAAATTTTTTACCATCAGAAAATTACTTTTTGGAAACTTTGACAAGTTTGTAAATACTATTATTTATTATTCTTTGAATTGATAAACATATGTAATGCAATCTTTGAATAAAACTGCATTTTATGCTATAAAGTAGCCTACTAATTTAATTTAGTTTTTTACAATCTAAAAATATGTAAAAGATGTAAAAGACGCTGGTTCTTAGAAATAATTTTTTTTCTAGACGAATCAGATGTTATAAAAGTAAAATACAATGAAAAATATATAAAAGAAAAAGAAAGTTCTTTTTATCTTTAAAGAAGTTTTCAAAGAATAACTCATATATCAATCATGTATAATAACTTTGCCTTATAATCCAATCACTTTTTCAATATTTTCTTTGCTAATTCTCTCTTAAATAACAAAAGAGATTCTTCAGTCATTTTTTTATGATATATGTGTATTTTCTTTATCTTGATCTCCTACTTTTATAGAATCTCTGTTTCTAAGTTTGACTTATCTTAGTCTTTCATCAATTTTATTAATTCGAGAATCAAATTCCTATTATAAATTTCCAAATCTTTCTAGAACATTAAATGGAAAATCGCGCGAATTCTTAAATAAATATAATTAAAAATAACAGTATTATTGTAAACCCTATTTATATTATTTTTGAAAGTTTTTGGCATAAAATAATTAAGGTTAACTAACAATTTGTAATTTTCTTATTCAGTAGTTATTAATTCTTGATTAAAACAAAACCAACAATCATATTATTTTAAATAAAATGTTTTAAATGATGTGCACCTCCATAAAATAAATATTTCTAAAATAACTCAATATAAAAATAAAATTATTCTTATATTAAAAACAATTATATTTTTTAGGTTAAAGAAAGGATAATTCTATTCTCCAATATTGTTCTTGATAATATTAAAGATCTGAATAAATGCTTAAAGTTTTTTTTCAAGGCAAGAAGTACTGTAAGCGGATTTTTAATTTATGCGAAAAAGATAACTATTTTTTATTATTGTGATGTAATTGATGCTTAGATCTTTTGTGAACATAATTCTATAATTTTAAATAATGCTTAAAATCATTCATTTTCATTGATAAATTTATTATCGGATCTCATACCTAAACTGTATTGGTAGATAGTATGTATTATTAAATTGAAGACATTATTTTCATTTTAAATTTCATTTGAATATTTTATAATAAACTAATAAAAAATTTTGAGATGCTTAAATATTTAAGAAATATAATTTTTGTTTTCATAAATCTGATTTAATACTAGAATGTGTCCTCAACTTTTTCTAATTTATATGTAGTATTATATTTATTAAAAACCTAGTATTACTGATCATAAGCATAATGAGAAAAATAAACATTATGAAGTCTTGTTTTTTATTTTATACATATAAATAATTTATCTTAATGCGTAAGGTAGATTTAAATACTTATCTTTATATTAATGAATAAATTAGGAAAATCAAAGGTTTTTCATCAATTTTTTGATTTTTTAATTATTTTCTTGGCTAAGTTGTGCTTGAATCTCAAAAGATTTTAAAAGCATTCTAAATCAATTTTATAAGGCAACAATTTAAAATTGGATCGTTATTGAAATGGGTGTTGTTTAGTAATCAATACGGTTTTTGGTTCTTCACTTTAACTTTGAATCAGGGAATTTTATTTTGTTTAAAGTTTATCATTATCAGTCTCTTATTCTTTTTACATTTTTGTTGAGATTAATTGGCAAAAAGGATGAGCTTAAGGAATATTTTAATAAAAATAATGCATCATAATTTATATATTTGTTCATTTATTTAGTAAAAATAGAAAATATAAAATTTGATATTATTAAAAGCTTTGTAATCCTTTATCCTAAATTTCTATTAAAAAAATGCTTATTAGAAGAGTATTTAAAAGTTGAAACATTTTTATCTCTTCTTTTTTAGAAAATAGGAGAATAATTTCACAAATAAACGTATTTAATGTATTGTTAAAGCGCTAAATTCAAATTTATGAAAATAATCATTTAAATGCTAGTAAGTTGTTGCCAATATAATAAATTTAAAATATACATAAACAAAATTCAAATCATTTGTTCACTCCACCATAATTAAGGTTCAATCCCACTATTATTTATTATTTATATTAGAAAGTATTTTCTAAGCGAGTAATTTTTTATAATATCTAAACTCTTAGACATCTGAGAATGATATTAACTATGTTGCTACTTTTCTTTTAAAAATTCTTTTGTGATTCAAATAATGTATTATTGTTTATGTTTCTTCACTATGGTCTTTCATTTATTAAAAAAAAAATATTTTTTTTATTAACCAAACCCAATTTCAAATGACTTTAATATAAAGCAAAGAAATTTGAATTTTATAAATGGGGGGTACTTCAATTTTGATATTCTCAATTATATTACAAATGATATTGAATTTTAATAAGTATTATCATTTTCCTAAAATAGAAAGTGATTAGACAAAACCATATTTGATATTATACTTAAGAATATCTCTGTTCAGGTTTATATTGGATTCTATTTCTTAGAGATTCAGGAGAATTCCAATTAAAAATTTTTTTAATTTTATACAATTAATTATCATATTATGAGGGTGTAATCAGACAATATTCTTTATAAATAACTTCATTTTCAAATCTTACCTTTTTACATTTAATAAAACAATAGAGATTTCAAATTTTGAATTAAAAGCTTATCAATATGAATTTATAGAAAAATAATATTTGATATTAACTTTTTAATATAGAAAATTTTACAGTTTTATTATTAAATAATAAGTTTTTATATGTTATTCAAATGGTAGGTTTTTCATTTTAATTATAATATAGTGAATTTTGATAGATTAATCTTATAGTTATGTAGAAATATTTTTAGGAATTAAATAACAATAAATTTTGTTATTTTCTATTCAATATCTTTAAGTAATTTTCTTAAAATGAAAAATTTAATCAACAAAAATTACATAAATATAAATTATATTATTCTCTATTTTTATTGAAGCTTAAACTACTTTTTATGAATTTTTTTAATATGTTTGAATTATAATTGTTTATCATCTTGAAAAAATACACTAAAAATTATTTTATTTATTTTCATCTTCACATCTGAAAAGATAATGTTATCTATCCAAAATAATTAAGAAATTTAAGAGGTAATAAAGATAAATTTTAGAATTAAAAATATATTAGCAAATCCATATAATTCTTTATGAATTCTATCATTTTCTCATTTTGATACTATTCTTTTACACGATTCTTAAATTGAAGTTTTCATAAATAAATATCATTTGGAACAATTTTAAAATATCGAAATTTCGATTAAATAATAAGTTAATAAGGTTACAAATTATTATTATTCTTTATCGTAGTATTTACGAAGTGAGTTCCAAAAGATAGTATCAGTTTACAAAAGAAACGAGATATAGAAGGAACTAATTACAAAACATATATATAATGGTATTTATCATTAGGTTGTTGGCTCTTATCCTTTAACTAATTTAAAGAGTCTTGAAACTTCACCCACTTTAGAGAACTCAATACAAAAGGCTTATAACTAAATTAAATAATTTGTTACGTTGGTTAAGACATCTTTAGTGGCAAATGCTTTTTATTTGAGCATTTGTTAAATAAAGATTGATACATATCTAACGAGTTTATTCTACTATTATTTTTCCTAAATATATTGATTGATATACTTTAATATTGTTGCAAAACTCAATGCAATAATTGATATACTATGTTATAAATTCTTAAGGTAATTTCAGTTCTCCAAATAGTTATGCAAATAATTCTAAGGAATTTTGAGTGACATCACTTTGAATAAAAACATCCAAGAATCTAGGATATTATTAAGTATTTAATTACTCTTCGAATCCATCTAAGTGACATATTGATATCAATAAAAAATGAGCTATATCTTTATTTTTTTCTATAATTAATGGTAGCTTTTGACAAGTGAATCCACAATTTTTAAGCATGTCTTTTTCATTTTATAGATAATCGATTAAAATCTATGATTAATGGTGTGTAATAGCACCTTTTATTCTTCATCACGTATTTCCGTAGTACATGTATTTTGTATGATTTCTTTAACTTGGCTAACTTTATCTTAATTGACTTCAAGAGAATAGTTCCATTATACATTAATCATGGCCATATTATCATTCCATTAAAATTCTGAGTTGAGAATGTTAGGAATAGGTCTCAAATAATCAGTTTGGAATGATGTTAAATCAAAATATGGCTATGCTATTTTATCCATTCAAGTATATGAATTAATTAAAAATAATCATGTTGGAATAAATGATTGCTGAACAGTTAGATTAGAAAATGCATTAACACTAGCATTTAGAATTGGAACAAAATTCCAACCATCCAGATTAATTACTTATTAGAATCGAGATTCTTAAATATTTATAGGTATTTAGCAAAGAACTGGATTGGACAAACTAATTAAAAATTGATCCTAAATTTTGTTAATTATATTCATTACTAAGATAGCTTCTACTTGTATGAAATATTAATTCAAAATTGTTTCATTTCTTATAGAGGCTTTCAAGTTTTTGGGTATTTCAAATTTTACAATTTAATTCTCTTATCTTTATCCTTAATTTATCCCTTATAGGATTTGATGATAAACAGCTTAATTCTATATTACCCTTTCATTTAAATCATCATCAATAAAAACTAATTTATTGAATACTCTTATTTCTAACCTAGTTACAGGTTTTAGTGAAAATGAATTGTCGAGTTGATATTCAATTATAGCTTGTTCTCCTGGTGTAAAATTAGACTTATTCAATTTAATAGACAAATAAACTATTCCTCCACTTAAACAAAAAAATTATGATATATTTGCATCACTTTATCTTTAAATTTGATCGCTGTATTATACTCTTGCATTTATATATACTTCTGCACTTTCTTTTAGAATTGTGAGACCTTCATCTGGCTATTCTATTTAAAGTGTAATTTTATAGCTGCATTTTCCAGATTTCAATCCTTTATTTTATATTTTATTTATACCATCTTGACTTGTATATAAGAAACTAGATGACATATCACCCAATGTTGGAAATGAAAAGAAGAATTTATAATCACCTGGATTAACTTATCCTTTAAACAAATCTTAAGAGCTAATAAGCATTCTTTTTTCCCCATATTACTTTATGATTTTATACATAACATTTCCATTAAGTTCATATTTCTTTTATTTCTAAGGTTTTTTTGGTGTATCTATCGATATTTAAACTCTTTCGATCTTCTCTATTTCCTTTTCTGGTATCAAACTTTGATTATTGTTGAAAATCTCAATTTGTCATTAATTTAGTTTACCTTTTATTTCTCAATGATTTTAGAATATTGTTTAGCACTAAATGATAAGGTAATCAAACATTTTGGAATCTCTTAAGTAATTCTTACACAACATTATCCATTTATTGGATCACCAGCCAATGTTACAGGAGATTTAAAAATAAAGAGAACATTCTTATTCATTAAATAAATAAAGATAACATTTATTTTAATCATGATTCTACAATCTCATCTAATTCTTAATCATAGTATACTAAAATAAATTGAGAAACCATTTAATAGATTTCTATAATTTATCAAGTTTGTTGCCACATTTTTGATTGAAAATTTATAATAAATATCTAATTAGTAATCTGTGGAAACAAAATGTTTCATCATCTAATAGACAGCTAAATCTATAAAAAATATAAAATACTTTCAATAGCAAGCTAAATAATATTTGTATCTGTATCAACAAGACCTAGAATTAAATAATCTATCATTTCATTGTCTATCATATTTAATATCTGTTGTTATGTACAAACAACCAAAAAATTACAAAAAGCTTAAAAAAATTCTCTTCTTACATCTGCAACATCTGTTTCTAATAAATCTAATACTTATTCAAGTAATTTTAAGTCGGAAAGCACCTTATTCATTATCCAGAATCAAATAGGATGATGCCATAAGATTTTAAAAATCATGCTTCCAAATATTTAACTGTAAGTAAAAATAAATTTTTTCAGTAATTTATAAATCACATATGTTAATAATAATTTAAGTAATAATTACAATAAGAATTTCTTGTTTCAATTAATTTTGCTTGTAATGGTTTTATTGCATTAGAGTAATGATTAACCATATCAAATCTAAGTTAAGATTCCAAATTTATCTTTTTAAATTCTAGATAAAAAATCTCTCTCATTTCTTTCAATCGATTCGAATTCATTTTGGAGGAAATATTATAAATTCTAATTTAGAAATTCTAAGACTATTAATAAAAATAAATATTGAAAAGAACTAAAATTCAATTTTTTTATTTATTAATTATAAATTTCTTATAATGAAGAAATAAAGATCAAGAAAGAGTTTTTCATTAAATGATTCAATAGATGAAGATCGTCGGAAAGAAGAAATTATTCAAAAGCTAATTGAAAGTAGTACAAACCTATAACCAAAAAAATTACCAACCATAAAATTCGATTTGGAAGAAAATGATATTCCAGCAGCTGAACCATAAATAGAAACTCCATAATAAAAAAAATAAATATATATTGAATATTTGACTCCATCTGTTGTAAAAAATAATTTAGATATGGTCAAAGAAAACCTTCACATAGTTATTGAAGAAAGAATGGAAGATTCAAAATTGCTTAATTGGGCTTTGCTAATTATTGAATTCATAAAAGTTATAGCATTTTTTAATGTTCTTTTGCAAGAGACATGTTCTAGCGAATTTATTATGTGGTTTGTTTTGATGTTTATACATGATGTATATTAAATTTCTTTTATGAGATCATAGAAATTGGAATAACTTTTAAAGTTGTTAATGTAGTTACAACTAAATATGAGAGCAAATTATCAAAGAAAAGACCTACTTTAATTAAAAGAGAGTCAAAATATCCAATGGCTGGAAGACATTCTTATTATGGATAATTGATTAAAGAAATTGAGAAATGGGAAAATTAAGTAGCTATTTAGAATGATCCTCAGCCTACAAGAGTCATTTAATTTGCAAAAGTACATCAATACAATGAATTGTATAAAATAAATTTTATTATTTAGATTCTATCTATTCTTGATTTTTTGGGGACTTTTGCTCTTAGGAATTGAATGTTAATCTGATATTATATTATCAACATTTCATGGATTCATTTTATTAGGAATAATTACTTTTTCATTCAGACTAATATATTTTTTATCTTTTAGATTCTGTATTAGTGCTGTTGTTATGAATTATTTATTAGTTGCAGATAAAAATTAGTCAAGTTAAGTAATTAATTATTGTAAATTAAGGAAATTATAGCAAATATACCTAAACAAATGAAAAAGAATTATGATTTTGAAATTTGTTATCTCTGCTCTTAATAAATTAAATAAATGACTTCTTTCATTGATTTGCCTTGTAATAAAATGTATATAATCCTTAATATTTTAGGCATCGTTTTCATGAAAAATGTATTACAAAATGGTTACAGACACATCTTTTTTGCCCAGTTTGTGTTGAACCTATAGAGTTGATGAATGTTTAAATGAGAGTACTATCTTGATTTATCACTTATTCAAAATAATTTTTACTCTAAATTGATAATTGATTAACTATATATAATTTATTGTTATTTCATTTTTGTATCAAGCAATGGCTCCCATTAATTGATACATAGCTTATTCTAATTAATTCATTAATTTCTACATTTTCTAATCAGCATAATTTTCTAAAAAAATTATAAATTAATACCTGGATTTTGCATCATTTTTATTAAATCTTCCTCTTCTATTTAAAATTTTTCAAAACAATAATCAGCTAATATTGTATTAACTGCTAATGGAATTAATTATTAAGTCTCTTAATTATTCTAAATAATTATTTAAAATCAGTATTACAGATAAAGTTTATATCATTGATGCTAAATCTATTGGTTTATTTGTTATAATTTGTACTTGATAATCTAATATCTATTTCAATTATTCCAACGATAATATTTTTGTACTAGGTATTGCTTCCTTTATTTTTTATTTTATTGTTGCTTAAATTATAAAGAATTGTTGAAAATATCCTTAATCCATTAAGAACATAACACTTTCCTGAAATACTTCCTCAGATATTGATAATGAGGTAAATAATTTTATTTTTTTTTATTCAAGTAAATTTTCTACCTATTCATTATATTATAACACTAATTGTTGATATAATTAACTATTTGATTATGTTCTTGCATCTCTTCTTTCTAAATTGATATAGAGATAAATTACATTTTCTATTTCCAAGGGTAATTTATATATATTCCTTTTTACATAGATCTATACTTTTTTCAAGTATTTATCCAATTGTATCAAAAGATAATTTGTCTCCTGTATATTCAACCTATATTTATTCTTTAATCTATTAAAGTTATATATCATGGTTTGATGAAATTTCAGTTTGTTAAATGTCTTCTTAACCTTTATCATTTGAATCCAATTTTTATTATTAATTCTTCAATTCTATTTTCAATCTTTTTGTTAGTAATTTATATACTTGTCATCGATATACAATCCTCCAATTAAGAATACTGTTCCAATTCCAAAAAGAATCAACCCTTATTTTTGCTTTTTAGATAATGTAGAACCCATAATTAAAAAATATAAAAACTAAATTTGCTTTATTAATTTAAATTAAACTCCATATAATCTTGATTATATAGAAGTTCCTAAACTTAAGACAAAATTTATTTACATTTACTGAATAATTCTCTAGAAAAAGAAGAAATATTTCTATTAATTAGTATAAATAATAATTTAATTAAAATAATTAATGGCTCAAGTAATTTAACTCAAAGTATAAAGGTTCAATCAAATCTATCATATACCTCAATAATAATCTGTAAGTACAATCTATTAAAATTGGTAAGCACTCCTTGTCCAACCATTAGATACTTAAGTCCCAATAGAATCAATAGAAGAACAATTATCTATTTTTAAATCAAAATAATCAGATTCTCTTAATGACATAAGAAAAATTTATTTCTTAATATCTATTCGTTTGACCAATCATAATCATATTGATTGATTGTTCAAAGGTTCGATAATAGTTTGATACAAATGTTGATAACTATTTACTTTGATATTTTTTTGAATCAATAAATGCTCTAATTAATCAATAAATGATTAATGGGTGAATCCAAATCAAGAGGTTATAATAGACGAAAGAAAACCTAAAGTTGAGTAAATTTAAAATGAATTATAATAGAGAAGGATTAAATAAATAAAATGAAATTTATTAATAATTATTAATATAAAATATAAATGCAATAATAAAGTTATGCATATGAGAGTAAATTTTAAAAATTTTATCTAATAAGAATAATCTAATTATTCCAAGAAAAAACCTTAAAAATGGGATTCAGGGAAATCAAATTATATGCAAATAAATAAACAAATGAAAAAGAAATTGAAATTTTAAAAGGGTCTTAATAAGTATTTGATGGAGAAACATATATTTCGACTAAAGAATATTCTAAAATATTTGAAACATTACCAAAAATAAAGATAATTATTGATTTGTCTGAACATTTAAAAAAAAAACTTGAATCAAATTCAAGATTAAAATTAGGTTCAGTGAAGGACACATAATCTTTTATCTAACAAAATGAGCATAAGCAATAGTAAGAAATAATAACTTAAAGAGCTATAAATAAATTTCTATCAATGAAATCGATAAGGTGTATAGGATAAAACTAAATTAATAAACCACCTTAGGTTAAATAAAAAACCCTAAAAAAAATTAATCAACAGTTTACTATTAAATTGTTATTAGTTTTATTTATTATATCATCCATTTATATCATGTTCAATTGTTATTTCGAATGATAATAGGATTGAATTTTATTTTTATATTAAATTAAAATTAGATTAATAGTCAAAACATTAAATCTTTCAAACTAAGTTGTACTTGCATTGTTTATTTCGATAAGGATTTTGGATTTTCTTTATCAGTAAAATCTAAAATAATATAACTTGGGGCAGGATTTTAACAAATAAATTTCTTTTTATTTGAGGAAATATTAGTCTCTAAAATAATATACTTCAAATTATTTTATGAATCTTAATGATTTTGCTTTTTTTAGGGTGTTTTAGAAGTTGATTTGTATTGTACTTTTTAGCTTGAAGCTGTTAATTCTTTTTAAGGTTTAGCATAATTAATTTAACGACTTTTTTAAGGGGATATTTATTCTTAATTTAAATACAAAAAATTAGGTTTTTATTTTGGATCTGTTTAAATCTAAAAAAATTATGAAGATTCTTATTAAAACAATTATTAAGGTTAATTATCAATATGATATTATTCAGAGCCTTTATTAGTGTTTTTTTTATAAGAATATTCTATATTTTATTATTGATCTTGTTACTGTTATTTGTATTGAAAACTTAATTTCTCCTATTTAAATGAACAATCTAATGGAGGAAATTCATGATCAAATTGGGAATTAGATTGTTATTTATCAGGAGAAGTAATCTCAAAATTAGGTAGATCATTTATATCAATCTAGTTGGAAGAGTAATTTTCTATTGAGTTTTTTTAATACCATGTTTCTCTTACAGGTTAAGAGAATTATTTGAAATGGTTTTAAATTGACTATTCTGAATTTGTTAAAGAAGGCAATTTATAATTATCATGATTATTCATTTTTTTTAATACTCTTAAATTATTCACAGTTTAAAGTAGAAAAAATAAGTGGATCAAGGTGCAAATAGTCTTATAATGGATTTTGATTAGCGTTTACTTTCACTTATTTAAGTGAGTTTACAGCCTAATTCTGATGAATAAATTTTTACTTTAGCTAAATCCCCTAATTTTGTAATTTCATTTGAAAACAAATCCAACTTCAATTCTTCTAATTATCTTTATTTACTTAATAATTTGATAATACCAAACTCAATACCAACATCATTAATATTGCATCTACCACAACCTAAATGCAAAATTTTCAATTGTTAAGAAAACAAATTTCTGCATAATTAAATTAAACCTTAAATTATGTTAATTGTAAATAATACCTGTACTCCAAATAGTATTACGATATTAACTAAAACCATTAAAATTAAGAGACAAACGTTGTAACTTTAAATTATCAATTGTTTATCCTACAAATTTATAATATGTAAATTTTACCAACATAATAAATGCTATTTTCATCTAAACAATTGAGAGATAAATCCAAAGAAAAATCAATAATTGTATCTGGAATAAATAACTAATCAATCTTATTTAATTTATTCCCTTTTAAATCCAATGACAATTTTTAAAGATTAGGAATCATTATTTATTTAGTGATTCCTTCATTACATTTTTCAAATCGTATGTACAGTTCTTTTAATTGTTAATACTTGCTAAAACCAATCAAATCTATTGGTTTATCTATAATCAATTCTATTTTCTCTATTGAATCTGTTAAAGTAGTGAGTTATGGGTAATAATTATTTGACACTAAAGTTTTAGAAATGTTGAAATCATCAATATCAATGTTTTATGCTTCTTCGGGCGAAAATATAGAAATTTTGTAATTGGGATATTCCAATTACTTAGACAGTTTAATCTTCTCTTCAAATTAGTCTAAAATTTCATGGAAGTCATCCTATATCTGAGGAATATTTATAAATGGAGGTTATGTAGCTGTCTAACATAATTAACCATATAAGTAATCAATCTATTTTTACTTTGGATTTTTTGATTTTTAATTATTTAAATAATATCTTAATTAATCTTCAATTTGATCATCTAAAAGAAATGTTTAATTTTGACCACATTTTTAGTAGCGTATAATTTAATTTTTTATTTATTGAAGTATTTATTTTTATTCTTCAAATTGAAATTTTAACTTTTATACAAATGAATTAATCCTAGTTTTAAATGTCTCATTTAAAAATATTCTCAATTTTTCTACTGAATCTTCGAATTGCTTTTTATTAAACCCAAAATCAAGGATATCTTATGACAAATATTAACCCAATATAGGTTAAGCTTATAACAAAAATTCTTCCAATAATTTAGCTGTGTAATTTTTAGATAAAATGCATCTCTAACACAAAAGAACAGGTTCTTTGGCTAAAGGCTTGACATTAATGTATATAGCCACTTAGTTATGTTGTCTACACTTAAACACACTATTCATATTTTAAATTAATCTAAAATAAATAATACTATTTGAATGATCATATAAAAATATTTAATATAAATTTTATTGTAAATTTTCTCTAATCACTTCAATAATTCGCGGTTTCACTCAGAATTTAATATTATTGTAATTTTAATTATTGGAAAAAAAACTAACCTTGTCAGAACAAATATCTATTCATTTTATGAATACTTTATTATTTCTCTAAGTAAACTGAAATTTTTTTGTATCAGCATATTTTAATTGTGAAAATTAATTTCTTTTTTAAATTATGTTCTAGTAAATAAAATAATAATAAAGAATAAATTAACTAATTATATTTCTCTTTTATTTTTTAATCTAACATTTTTTATATGTAAATCTCCAATCGCTCAATAGAAGACTATAAAAATCATAACTACACTAACAAATTACTTTTGAAGGCTTCAAATATTCATATGAAGCAAAATGAAACAATATCACCAATAAGAAAAAAAAGTATGATGGATTCTAATGTACCATCAATTTATAACGAAACTGATAGAATAACTGATAGAATTAAGTTATAAATGAGAGAGAAGAATAGATCTTGTTGTAACATGCCCGATGAAGATAATTCAGATTCACCTTATTAGAAATATTCTTAATTTATCATAATGAATCAGAATGTTAAATAACTTATGATAGGTATTGAAAAGAAGCTAAAAAATTTTAAATTTGCCAAAGAAAATGATCACAATTCATGTGCATCAATAATTGCTAAAATGAAGTGTTTTTGCTTGGACAACTGTTGTTTCGATTTTTATCGTTGTACAGATCTTATCCTATTAAAATATCTGATTTATTTACTAATTTAAGAACTAAACTCAAATAAGATTACTGATAGTACAAGTTCTTTATTAGAACCTCCTCCTCCTTAATTAAAGAATTTAATTAAGGATGCAATTTCAATTATGCATGAGACAGTTGAAGAATTAAAGAATAAATAATTGATAGATAAAAATAGTAATAAATCTATTGATTAACTTAATAAATAGATTAAAAAGATGTAATAAGTTATGGTAGGATCAAACCAAAATTTTGATGTATTTACTACTCCTTAATCAAATATTAAAAAGGTTGATTTACTTTTAAAATAGTAAAGCGCAACTTAGAAAAGAGAGTTTAATTAAACATCTCCATCTTTAAATTCCGAGAAAATTATTCAATTTTAGATTGATGAATTATCAATGAAGAATGATTAAATTTTAAAACTAAATGGAAAAATAAAGGATTAAGAATAATAAATAAAAGCTTTAACATAATAGTTAAGTGAAACTAATTTGAGTTTACAAATTTCATAGAAATCGCTTTAAAATAAAGAATAGGAGGTAAAATTGTATTTGATAAATATGTTCTTAGATGAAAGATCTCATAAAGAAAACAGACAAGTTATTAGAAACTACAAGCCAAGCTGTTAAGGATAAAGATGCATACTAAAATACTTATAAATCAATAAAGCAAGATCATGATCAGTTAAAATCTTTGTTTGATGATTTGTATGAGATTGACTTATAATAATTTTAGGCAAAAAAGTAATCAGAGTATTATATAAGAGTATCATATTTTGAAATAATCACAAAATGATTCATAAAATTCATCAATGCAAAAATATAAATAAGATGAGGAAACGTTTAAATTAAATCGTGAAATGATAGATAAAAATAATGTGATAGTATAAAATTGAATTATTTTAGTAATAATTAAAAGAGGATGGAATATCGCTAGGTTTATAATTGAAAGAAATTTCAAATAAAATTATGCAAACTTCACCAGATTAGCTTCCAAAGTCATTGTAATAATTGTAAAGAGACTTATATTTGCAAGAAAGTAAAATAAATTAAAAACTAAATAATATTTAATATGTGTAGATAGAGTAAGATAAAAGTTAGTCTAATAATATGTAAAAAACATATCAAAAATAAATAATAAATTAGAGTCAACAACTTGAGCAGTTGAAATCGCTAAAAAATCATTCAGACATTATGACTATGATTTTAATTTAATGTGAAGTAATTGAGAAATTTATTAATTGAATCATTATTGTTATTATTATAATTCATAAATTTAAACATAAGCTTCACTTACACTAATTAATTAAGGAACAATATTTTATCTATGTAAATCTTGAATCTAAAACCATTGATTATTGGCTTCATTTTTGACATGAATTTTATAAATTCCAACTTTTGCAGTCCCTTCATGACAAATGTTAGCTATTAGATTATATTTAACATTTTATTACTCTAAATTTAAGCCTAAAATACTAGTGATTCTTACATTAACTTAAATCTAAATCGATTAATGGGAATGTAACAATAGTTGGGTTCTTTTCCATAAAAAAATTATTTTTGATAAATCTCTTCATATGAAGAATCAAGTATCTAATATATAAAAAGAGATTACTTTGGAAACTTGGTAATTGTGTATCTTCTGCGGCCATCAGCACTATCAGTGTTGGTAAAGCCATCATACTTTTTGATTAATTCTTAAATGGATATACTAGGAATAAGTGCTTTTTAAGTGCCATCTTTTTAGAGTGGAGTAGAAGGTAAATCTAGAGATAGGTAACTATGTAATTTAATGTAAGATATTATACAAGAAAGATTTTTACTCAATTATTGGAGTTGGTTAGTATCCGATAGCATTTTTTAAAGGTTTGTACCATTCATATTAGAGCTCACCCTGGAAACAATCAGAAATTATTGTATTTATTTTATTGATGTGCAATAATTCTTTTTTGAGGTTATCTAAAAACCAAATTATTAAATGCATTGGATCTGATTGTTATCCAATTTTGAATTATTTATTACTTTTAAGTGTGACAGCTTATAGTAACTCATGAGGACTTACATGACCTTTGTAATTTCTAGGATTCCAGATTTTTCTAGTTAATTCTGAAAATCTTTAAGATAAAAGACAATTATAATCGAAAGGCTCTGTGGCACTCTTTTAATATTAAAGGAATATCATAAAATTTCTTAATGGTTTGATACGACATAAAGCTTGCATAACAACATTGAAATAGTCTGATTTACTTAGATTATTCAAGCCTACAAATCCAGGCAGGAACGTAGTACCATCTAAGGCTCTGGATTCTTCACTATTATCATCCAATTCTTTAAGATTATTGAATTTAGGATCCAGATTATATTGGATATCTTCAAGTGAATGATCAACAACTTCATAATTATCAGGGAGACAATATATTTTAGTATTTTGAAGATTCATAAATAAGTGGTGATCTTATTCAAGTGAATGAATATAAGCTTAGGTATTAATAGATTTGCCTTAATAATATTTGCCGCAAATAAGACAAGCATAGACATTAAGATTTGAAAGAGTAACAGAGCATAATTTTTCAAAATCGAAATCAAGCATATGTCTACAAATTGTTGCTATATATGGACATTATTGATTGTATTTAACCTTTTTTTTGATTTCGTCTATCATTTAATAATTTAATTAATTTATTCATGAGTTCTGAGGAAGAGACCCAATAATCGTTGTAGTACAAGGTGCACAAGTCAACTTTGAAATGGGCCCCAGTGTTCAATATGACAATTTTAATGTCAATTGCAATAATCTCTTGCTTAATAAGAGTGTTTTCAGTGATCAGATACGAGTCGATCATTCATGAGTTTGATCCGTGGTTTAATTACAGGACAACTTAATATTTAGTTAAGGAAGGTCCTTATGCATTATGGAATTGGTATGATTCAGAATCATGGTATCCTCTTGGAAGAAGTGTTGGAGGCACAGTGTATGAAATGCTTAATATTAATCAGGTATCCAGGTTTAATGATGACATCTGGTTTGATATATTGGGTATTGCACAAGCTATCGATTCCAATAGATATTAGAAATGTATGTGTCTTTTTGGCTCCAATCTTTTCAGCATTTACAAGTCTAGCAGCATATGGAATGACAAAAGAAATAAC
>CAJJDN010000037.1:619436-641282 GCA_905182985.1 Paramecium sonneborni | reverse complement strand
CCCAAACCCAAACCCAAGTATGTATATGTTCATAAACTATTACAGAACATACTAATTCTGTATATGGATTAAGTATGAATGATTCATAGAATAAAGTGATTTCTTGTGGAGATGATAGGCTTATATTAATAATCGAATGGTCATAATAGAATTAAAAATGGAACACAATATAAAAGATAAATGTTCAATAATATGGTCTTAGAATATGTTTTATCAATGATAATATGTTCATATTTTAACCTTATTCTAAAGAATACATGAATGTTTATGAAATGAGTAGTATTAATAAATAGTTTTCAAAAACAAAAGAGATTATGGTTAAATGTGGATCAGATGGTAATTGTTTATTTCCTTAATAATATATATATAAAGTAGAAATGTTTGGCTGTAAATAAGAATGGATATAATATTAATTTGATAAGGAAGTATGAAAATGGAGATTTTTTAATTGAATAATCTATTGATTTTGGAACAAATAGTTTATTTGGATTTATGAGTGAAAATGGAGAGTATTTGATTACATGGGATGATAAATCTAAAGAGATTTAAATAAGAAAACATTAAAAAAAATGATTAATTATTATATTTAAAAAAAAATTTATTTAAGGAAGAGTAAGTCTTTTGAGAGAATCAGATAGAAAATCGGAATTATTGTTAAAAAAGGTCACTCCTTTATTAATAAAAAAAATCTAAAAATGAAGAATGAGAACTAAGAAAACATTTGAAAACAAAGTATCTGTAATATATTTTCAACTTCTGTAATATCATTACTACTGATTTTAATAATACTTTAGATTAACTAGGAACGTTTTAGTTTTTTACTAACATTTATATACATGTTTATAATAAAATAAAGATCAATTTAAATTTTAAATGATTTACTCAAAGGATCTACTTAATATCTAACCCGAATAATTCTGCTTTTTCAAATTTTATTGAATATAATAAAATATATAAAGTGTAATTAATTTATTTAGTAATGATATTTAATAAAAATTAAGGGATGATTAAATTTTTTAAGATAAGAGAAAACTAAATTTTGCTAGTAATTTTATTATTCTGATCTTAAAGATGTATTTACATATGAAACTTTGAAGCTAGTTGGCAATATTGACATTGTTTAATTTTTATAGAATAGATATCACTGTTAAACCTTTTTATTGAAATTAATATGTATGTTAGAAATCTAGACGACCCTAAATTTAATGCAATACTTAAAAATTATAACATAGATCTGAATTTTCTTTGTATTTAGGTGCAGTCTAAATCTATGATCATTCATATTAAATCATATATATATATTAATTTAACTTCTTTAAACTTCCTCCAATCTTTCTTTCTACTTTATTTGAATTTCAAAAAAAAAAGATAGGCTTCAGTGCTAAAAATCTCTTCTTCTTATTATCATCTTTCTAGTAATTTTTGATATTTTAATTTTTCTATTTTAAATTTATTCTCTTTTCATTTTTTATTTATATTCCTCTTATTCTCAAGTTAATTTTTTAAAAAGATTTATTTTATTAAAAGATGTTAGGCAATTTAAAATAATCATGTTTAAAATTTATTTATTTTTCAAGATGCATTTGTAAGCAATGAGTGAGGTTGATTTTTATAATTTATAAATGTTTCAAAAATAAAAATGTGAGAAAAGCTTAATAAAAGATGTATTTATCAAATAAAATATGCTAATTCAAAATATATCTTGTCGTATTTCTTTTAAAGATTCTAAGAATTCATCTTCATTTTAGATAAAAAAATTACTTTTCCTATCTTTGGTTCACTAATAATTTGAATTAATCTTCAATGCTTTATCATGATATATCAAAGTGTTATTTATTTCAAATTATTAAACACATTCCTAAAATAAATAAAATAATCCACCTATAGCCAATAAGGAAGCAAGGTGATGTATTGATAAAGATTAATCTAAGATTATCATGATCTTAGCTTAAAAAAAATGTTAATTTTATGATAACGAATTACCTTTATTTTTTTTATATATAAATACCTTCGCACTTAATGAACTGCAATGATTTATCTGCCCATATAAACTTATCTCATAATTATTAATTAAGCTTTTTCAAAATTAATTATTCATCAAATAACTTAATTGCTTCTTTGTAATTCTTTTCATCCAAATATATTATTAAACTCATCAGTTATTTATGACTTAGAGCCAAAATTATAATTGTGAAAGTCTTTTGAGTAGAATACTTCAGATTTCATAGATATCCCTATAATATTTGATAATAGATTAATTCAGTTATCATAAATTACAATAATTAATTAAGAATTAAAATTTAATGAAGTATCATTTTAAGTCTTGATATAAATATTTTAAATTTTGGAGATTTAGTCATTTACATTTCAATTTTAGATGCAAAGGAATATAATACAATAGTGTCTATTTATTCAACTAATTATAATTCAGGTCTATATTTTTTGAAGTATAAAGTCTATTAAGGTTTTGGATTATTAAGAATTAAAAGAAATCATTTGCATTTTAAGATCTATTTAATAATAGATTAATATTAAACTATTAAGATATTATTGGATTGATAAAATTTCTGGAGTTATTCTTAATATTTAAATATTGAGGGTTATTTTATTTATTAATCAATAAATCATCATTTGGCTTTTTAAAAAATCTAAGGGGATTTATTAACTTATATTAATTCTTTTTTTAAGAATATTTTTTTCTTAATTTTAATCTTCATCTAAATAATATAAATAAATTAGTTTAATGAAAATATTTTATATATAAATTAATACTATTTTTATAAACTATTAAAAAGAATTCAATTCTATGTGAAAATGGTTTACATTTTTTATAATAATAATTCATATTGCACTATTTAAATAAATGAATTTATTTATTATTAGCACCAAAACCTATCACCTTGTTTAAATCTAATAAATTTCTAATATCCATAAACCAGATTTTTCTTCAGATGATCCTATTTGTGGTTTTATATTTAACCAATCTATTTGATTCCTGGAATAGCTCAGACACTTCAAAATTAATGTAAGTTATTTTTAATTTTAATATTAAATTATAATATTTATTCATTTAAAAAATATATACCATTAATATAAATAAATAAATTTAATTAAAAATGGTATTAAAATTTATGTCGAATCCTAATGAAAACCAAAAAAATGCCTTGTGTTCCCATTTTGGTTGAGAAGCAAAGCAGACTGGATGATCAAATTATTAAAAGTTAGATATGAGCAGAAGGAAAGAGAAGAAAAAGGTATTTTAGTATGAAAATTATGTTGATTATGCCTAAGGTTATGAGAAAATAAGTGAAAAAAAGGTAGAATAGTGAAGAAAAGATTTTAAACATTAAATCCTTTTGAAAAATTCAATACTATTACAGATGTTATTTATTTGCAATAACTGCTAAAAACTACGCAAAAAATTAATAGAATATGGGCCAATTAAATTAAAAAAAAATCAGCTAGATTCAACTCATGATGAGCCTAAAGAAAACCACAAAGGTGTTGTGCAATAGTTGGATATTTGAAAATCTTTAGTGATTGGACAATAAATTCTAAATACAAAAACTTAATCTAATTCTCATTCTAACAAAAAAATAACAACATCAGCTAAAATGAATAATTGAAAAGATCAGCTCATTTCAATGTATACTATTAAAATTAAACATCCCAATTATATATTGAGTAATAATTGATAGATTAAAATATTTAGAGTGGAGATATGACTTATAAAAGTTATTCTTAGATGATACCATAAAGAAGTTTTTAGAAATGTAAGCTAGATCCTAAATCTTTGCTTACTAGGAGACAATATGACAATACTAAATGAGTTTTGGTACAATAAGATAAGTGAATAGGTAAGGTTATCATATACAATAAAAATTACAAAATATAATTAAAAAAAATTATAATTGAGTCATTAGGTCCTTCAAATTTAGATTCTTGATATCCTATCTTAAGATTCATAAGTGGATGGATAAAACTATCTTAACTCACATACGATTTTATAGTTCCTACTATCAGGAAAGACCATAAAAAATCAACATATGTACATCTCAATTTTCTTTTTTATTATCTTCTTTTAACAGTATATCAAAGGAAAAAAGAAATAAAAAGGACTAAAAAATCTAAATTAGATGGATATAGTAGATATGCATATTCAAAATGCTTCTCTTGTCTTAACATCCAATTAAATTTTAGAAATATCTTTATTCAGATGCTAATATATTTCCATCAGGAGAGAAGCATGCTGAAAAGTAAGTTCGACTATAACCATCTAATTTGGATTTTGTTATATCCTGTTTTAAGTTTCCGTATTGGATTCTTTAAAAAGAAATCCAAAAAGATCTGGAATATTCTTTTTTCTCAATCTTTGAGAATCTCTATAAACACTTGGTCATAAAGATCTTTAACCTGAGCTAAAATCTCTGAAGGATCTTCCAAGTGCTGATAAGGCTCCTCCGATTCTATTATTCTATAAAGACATATATATATTTGTTAACTTAATCTTTTTCGATCTTTAGAGGTCCTTTTACTCTCTTCTCAACCTTAATGATTTTGGGACTGTCCCCTTGAAGGAAGTCTCTGAATTACATCTTTTCTCTAACTACCTGAATTCATATAAGAAGGAATCCAAATGGTGTAATTTTCTATCACAGGTATGCTTATATTAAAATTAGAGGAAGTTTGTTACAAATATTGATTTAATTTAAGGACGAATTAGTGAGCCCTTGCTTTGAATTTTCTGATTGTTTGAGCAATCCAGAAGAGCCTTATTGAAAAAGAATTTAAAAAATACGATATTTTTAATTCAAAATCAAATTTTATATATTAGAAAAAACTCAATATTTATTCAGTTTCTAGATTATTTTAAAATAATCTAAATTAATCAGAAACAATTTTCTAACCCTTAAACACAATTCATCAATGTAAAGTAGCCTTGCCTGCCTTAATTGGAATTAATTATCTTTCTTCTTTAGCCAGAACTCATTCTTAAAATACTAAAATTAAAAAAATGGTGTCACTTCAATATTTTAATCATTCAAAAAAATCAAGTTTACATATAGTGGATATAATTTGTTTCACTTCTAACATTGTGAATCTAAAAGGGCAGTCATAATAAGAATCCTCACTTTTTCATTATATCTCACATAATATTAAATTCTAATGAGTCAATGGAGTATCCAAATCATTCAAACATACTAGATTTTATTGTTATCATTTTAAACACTTTTAATTTAGTTAATTCTGATTCGATATAATTATTAGTAGTTCTGAGAAAATAATATTCATATCAACAAACCACTAATTCTAAGATGAATGTCTAGATATGACTAATAATAATTAAATGAAATACATTCTTAGTATCTCAGTAGTCATAAAATGTAATTCAAAATTTTTTAGTTGCCTTGTTTATCTTCACCGATCATATTAGAACAAGCATTGAAGAATCTGATGTTAATTTGAATGAGGAACTAGTCTATTGACCTCCTTGGTGACTCTATATATTGAGGACGATCTTTTTTAGGCTACACTAATTTTAATTAATAGAATTTTATGAATTTTTGTAAGACTAATTTAAAGGTAAAGTAAGTATATTTGAATTAGAGTGAAATAGGATGAATGTATATTATCAATCCGATAGAATAGGAAATTTGTAAGTTTTGTAATTATGGTTACTTTTATAATGCTTTTGGTTCAAATCAATATAAATTAAAATTGCAAGAGTAAATTTCAATGGTGAAATCTTAACTGTTGATGATGAGAATTGCACAGATACAGAATAATATTTGTAAATCTTAGATTTTAGTATTATCATCCCTAAAATTGTAACAATTATTTTAATGAATATTAAATAAATTGAAATAATTCTAAGTAAGAACATCAAGCTAAAGAACGATCTGAAGAAATTAAAATAATTGTTTAATAATTGAAGTTAACGAAAACATATATAAATACTATATAGTTCCAGAAAGTAGAAGATCTCCTATATAAGGCCTTATTTTCTAGGAGTAATTTTATAATTCTCTAGTTTATTAGTATCGAATTACCTAACTTAAAAGTATAGTCTTCTTATTAGACATTGTTACCCAATCATTTCCAGCAATTAGTATCCTTTAAATAAACTAAGTTGGCTTATTTTTAGGTGCTTCCTCTTTTGATCAAATTTGAAAGGTAATTTTTGCATCCCTGAAAAGCATTAATTTTAAGAATTTGAAAATTTTTTGGTTAATAGTCGATTAGACAAGATAATGAAAAAGCATAATTATATAAATACAAAATACTAAAAAACATTTTTAAACTGTTTACAAAAATCAATTTTACTTTAATTATTATTCGTTATTGTTTTCTGAAAAGGAACTTCCTTTTTATTTTAATGATAATTTAAATCTATTCCCGATAAATTCATTAATTTTCCTTTTATAGTTAGAGCCTCCTAAGCTTAAAATATGGCCCCTGGGATGTAAGAAGAATAGTCATATTAGAGATTACTAAATATTAACAATTAATACATTAGGCAATTGGATTGTTTAACAATAATTGGATTTTAAATTATGTTATAATTTCTTTATACTTTTTGTTTGAAGTTTCAATTTATATTCCTTTTTATATTTCCCATTAACAGATAGGATTGTCTCCACTACCCAGAGACAAAAGTCGCTCTAGTGGGAGAAAACTAAACTGAGTAAACTTAATTACTATGACCATTCAATTTAACTTTTTATTATCCTGTCTTAGCATTCAATAAACGAATAGACTTATCCATACTATCAGATATTATTGTAGTTACATTTGGTGAGAAGTATAATGAGTAGGTTGGATTGTTGTGACCATCCGATTTGTCTTTTATAATCCTGTTTCAACATCCCATAAACAGATTGTTCTATCAACACTATCAGATGCTAAAGTAGTTCCATCACATTCAATAAGGCTTTTAATTATCCTGTCTTATCATTCCACAAACGTATGGAGTAATCTCCATTAACCGATGCTAAACATAACCCATCAGAAGAGAAGCATACTATTTGAACCCATTGACTATGAAAATCTAATTTAGCTTTTAACTATTCTTTCTTAACATCCCAAAACGAATATAGTTATCTCCATCACTAGAAGCTAATATATTTCCATCAGGAGAGAAACATAATGAGTTGTTTCAATTTCACTTTTTTTACATCCAATAACCAAAAAGTGTTAGCCCTCACTAACAAATGCTAAAGTATTACCATTGGCAAAGAAGCGTACAGAGTAGACTGGAATATTATAATTTAGTTTGACTTTTAATTATCCTGTTTTAACATCCCATAAGTGAATAGACTTTTTATGACTTCTAGATGCTAACGTATTATCATTAGATGAGATACAGATTGATCTACCATGCTATGACCTACTGGATAATTTTCAACATATTGATTATCAGATGAAAAAAAAGTATGAAAAGAAAATAATAATTATTAGGTAAATTAATACATTCAATATTTATACATAGAAATGCTTCTAACACGTTATGAATTTAAATACAAGTGCAATATCATGCTTAAAAAATATTAAAATAGATAAAATACAAAAATTCTTTTTATCAACAAAATCAAATTTCATGATTAAACTTTAGATTTTTTAAAATTTAACAATAATTTAATACAATGATTTCAATATGTTGAGAAAAAAAATTCTTAACTGCATGTTTTTGAAGTTCAAATTCAATTAATTATATTTAATTCTAATTTCAGTTTTAAAAATTCTTTAACTTAATTATTTTTAACAATTTCTTAATTATTCTTTTCCATTTTTTTTCCTGAATAATTTATATTTACAATATATAAATTAATTTGTATAATTTCATATCTGATTATAAACTTATAAGAAATGTATTTCAAAAATTTATTAAATTATTCAAATTACGATTCATTTTAAATAAAGTTAAATATGTAAAATAAATAGAAAAAATTTTACTACAAAATTATATTTTATAATATTTTAAATAGTGAGTATAAATATATTAACAATTTTTAATATTAAAAAATTTTAGATAAAGAGTGATTTAATTTAAAACTTAATAATTATATAATATGATAAATTTATTATATTATTATTATTATAATTGATTTGATATGTTAAAATTATATATCATTTAAATCCACATTAGATGATTAAAATTTTATATTAAGTTAATAAAATCATATTGTAATTGATCAGATTTTTAAAGACGATGAATAGGATCAACATTATATCAAATAATTATAATAATATTACCATGTTTCTATGGAGAAGATTTCCTTAAATATCTCCATAATATTACATTTACTTTAGATAAATTATCTTATTTGAAGATTTTTGAATCATAAGTTTTTTTATTCAAAATAATAAATCAAACTCTATCAAAGTGTGAAATAATATTTTATCAGCAAATTCTTTTTTAAGCTTAAGGTATTAAGCATTGAGCTTATATTTAATAGTTTATTGATAAATAGAATATATTTTGAACTTAATGATTTAACTCTTTAAGCAGCTTGGATTATTATTTAATTTATTAAAATGGATTTGCCAGATGAAAATGGGATACAGAATTTATGTCCTGATTTAGATAAATGCTAAATCAATACCTGCGAAAAACTGCATTCAAGATGTTTAACAGGAGTTTGTATCGGTAATTTACAAGGATTTTGTTAATAATAAGATTATTGCGGTTAACATCATTATTCATTAGTTCAATTACAAGGTGAATTAGATAAAAAACCAATCAATGGAATTTATTAGCACAATTTATGTTATAAGAAATGCAATAATGAGAATTGTAAATTTTTACATCCACCTTGGTTATAATTCATTTGTGTTGATTGTAAAAATTAAAAATGTGATAAAAAGAAAGAAGGATTATGGCATACTTCTAAATGGTAAGAGATACAAAAAAAGGTATATGAATTATATAACATAAATAAAACAAATCCTGAAAAGTTTTGTAATGAAAAAGATTGTGAATGTGAAGCTTAAAAATATAATTTTAATATATATTGTATTAAGTATTTTTAAGGAATATGTCCTTATCATAGATGTTAAAAACCACATAAAAATTGGGAAGATTTAAAAGATATTGGACATTTTTAGAATTTATAAGATAAAGTTGTAAAACCTTGTATTAAATTTGACGAAAATAAGAATGAATTTTCTAGTTAACCTTAAACTCTATAATGTAATGTTTATATGTAAAAGAATTAACTTAAATTGATAATAAATTAAGTATAGATTAGACCATAAGTGGATATCATTTTTATATTAGATTGTACAAAAAGTATGGAGAAGTGGATTGAAGCTTCTAGAAATAATATTAGTTTTATAATAGCTGAATTTAAGAAAAAGGTAGAGATTAATACAGCTGTAAGAATAACTACTGTATGTTACAAAGATAGACTATCATAATTTTACTGTAAGGCCAGAAGAGATTGAGAAATTCATCAAAAATTTCAAAGTTGAAGATGGTGATGATGTGCCTGAAGATTTATAAGGAGCTCTTGATGTGGCATATAACTTAAATATTAGCAAGGATCCTGAAAGTCTATTATAGATTTTTATAATAACAGATGCTCCATGTCATGGGAGGAAATATCATAATTTAGCTTATGATTAACTTCCAAAATCTCAAGATTTAGAGGAAAAACTAAAAAAATTTGTTACTTTAAAAAAGAGATTTTTTCTATCCTTTTTATAAATACATTAGCAAACTTGTACTATGGAAACAGTTATGCAAAATGTAGTTTAAAATAATTATTAAAGTGCAAAAATAGCTGATAAATAATTTTCAGATTATATATTATTTTCTCTATCTTCTACTTATTCTAGATCATAATCAATTGATACACATATAGATTTTAACATATCAGTAAAGCTAATTATAAAAAATAGAGATAAATGCATTATAGTTATAATAATAGGCAAAATTCTCAATATTGTGATTATATTGATTAACAAATCAATCAAACTTAAAAATCAGGTGAAACTTCGTTATTAATAGAATTAGAAGAATTTAAAGTTAATCTAAAAGGTGAATTAGCAAAATTATTTAAAGGATTTGATGAAAAAAATAATGTACATATTGTGATTAAAATTCCTTAAGAGATTATTATAAAATACAACTCGAATACCTTGACTTAGGATGATATTGAAAAGGCAAATTAGATAGCAAATTCAAAATATAAGTAATAATTGATTGCAAAGCAATTGAGTCATCATTTCAATTACTGTTGCTAACTTTATAAATTGTCATTTACTCCTCTTTATTATGCTACTTTATATTTATATAAATTAGATAAACCATTTAAAGGTTTGGAGATTTTATACGGAGAAAGTTTTATTGATCTTCAAGATACTTGGAAGAAATACACTAACAATCTAAATTATAGACATGAAACAATTAACTTAACTGCTTTCTCTCACTTTACATATCATTATACTAATTGTTAAATTATAATTACAGATTTATAAGGAATATATAATATTTTAAGTGATCCTGCAATTCATAGTTTAGATGAAAGATTGAAAGATGATGCAAATATTAAAAATGAAGGATGCTGTCAATTCTTTTTGTACTAGCATCCAGAATGTTAAAATATTTGCAAATAGCTTGGTTTAATATCAATTTCTTTATAAAAAAAGGGTAATACTTAAACTTAAGATTTAAAATCTGAAGCCACTCGAATAGATGATAGTTAAATGAATCAAGAAAATTTATACAAAATTTGTATTAATTGCAATGTAATTGAAAAGTTGAAGAAAGACTCTGATACTTTTGAACTTTGTGAATAATGCCAAAATTTATAGCAGGATATTACAACTTATACCTGTAAATGTTGTAATCTGAAATTCGAAATCTCTGAAAAAACTGAATAGCTTTTTGCAACTATAGTGGAATTTTGTAAAGAATGTTAAATTAAATAATGTCATAAAACAAAGTTGAATTGTTATTATTGTTAATAAAGAATATGTTTATAAACTATTAAGGAAATTAATTATAATCAAATTAAAATACCTATTTGTATTGATGCTCATTTCTTTTTAAGATAAGTAAAATGTAAAATTTGTCATTCTAATTATAATTTTAATACATTATTAAGCCAAGAAGATTATTTTAATAATAATTACAATTGTGGTTGTAATAGCAAAACCAATTGAAGTTGTAATAATAGATATGTTGAAAGAATAATTTATTATTAGATTTTATATGAAATTTTTTTATTCTAAAAAAAACATTGACTATTTTCGCACTGTCTCTTTTTTTAAAATCTAAATTAAATAAGTCAATTTTTCTTAATCAACTTTATTGTTATAATCAATTAAAATTTCAATCATTTAGAATTCTTCTTCAATTTAAGTTCCCTTTTTTATTCTATTTTCAATTCTTTCTGGTTATTCTGGAAATATCATTTAATATTCCAATCCTTTTATTATTTCTCTCTTCTATTCTGTCAATTGAATCAATAGTAAAATAAATTTTTAAAGAATCAGTTGATCATTGCTAACTCTTTAGTTTAAATGATGTCAAGACCTGGTCTTGATATTCTTGGTTCAAATATCAAACTATCTTCAAGTAAAACTACAACAATGGCAAATGGATGAATATTTTTTTTAATAACAGCAAGGAAGCCTAATTTTTTGTAATAAAATGATTTATTCAAATTGAAAGTAACTCATATGGTTATATTATAGATAGGTCACATTAGTACTCAATTTGATTAAATTTACTTTAAATAGTAATGATTTTTGAATGTAAAATTTATATTCCTCTGTACATTTATTCTCTAAAAAAGATTTAAAATAAAATTTTGAAGATGATGTATAATATCTNAAAAAAAACATTGACTATTTTCGCACTGTCTCTTTTTTTAAAATCTAAATTAAATAAGTCAATTTTTCTTAATCAACTTTATTGTTATAATCAATTAAAATTTCAATCATTTAGAATTCTTCTTCAATTTAAGTTCCCTTTTTTATTCTATTTTCAATTCTTTCTGGTTATTCTGGAAATATCATTTAATATTCCAATCCTTTTATTATTTCTCTCTTCTATTCTGTCAATTGAATCAATAGTAAAATAAATTTTTAAAGAATCAGTTGATCATTGCTAACTCTTTAGTTTAAATGATGTCAAGACCTGGTCTTGATATTCTTGGTTCAAATATCAAACTATCTTCAAGTAAAACTACAACAATGGCAAATGGATGAATATTTTTTTTAATAACAGCAAGGAAGCCTAATTTTTTGTAATAAAATGATTTATTCAAATTGAAAGTAACTCATATGGTTATATTATAGATAGGTCACATTAGTACTCAATTTGATTAAATTTACTTTAAATAGTAATGATTTTTGAATGTAAAATTTATATTCCTCTGTACATTTATTCTCTAAAAAAGATTTAAAATAAAATTTTGAAGATGATGTATAATATCTTTTATATGAATATAGGTTCAAACAATATAAAGTTTGATTATATTATTCTAAAAATAATGTGTATCTAAGGGAAAGAGAAAAATTTATGTATATTCATTATAATTAATCAATATTTTTAGTCTGAATTCTAATAAACAATTTTTTATATAGACAATGTTTTTATTATAAATTTTTTATTATCATCAATATAATCATTTTAATATTGATTTTAATCATTGTTCTTCTTATTTTCCAATTTTATATTAGACTAATCACTGTCTTCATTAAATTAGCATAATTTGCTTTTTTATCTTTTATTAGTGTTTGTTTCTTCGTTATTTTCTGATCATCAATTTTCTTTACTTCTTTTCTATTACTTTTTATATATCACTGGTTAATAAAATAAAATAATTATTGACTAGACTGAAGAAATTTAAATTAGTATTTTTAAAATGGTTATTAAATAGTTTTCATAAAAATTAATGAAACTATTTCAAGATCTTTAAAGATTATTATTAATAGAATTATTTATTATAAAAACAATTAGTAAAGTTCGTCTAGATTTTTATTTCGAGAAGAACATAATTAAATATGAATATTCTAAGTTTATCTCAAAAAATATCAAAATTATCTTTTTATGATTAGGGGCTCATCTTTGTATTTAAAGGGTTAATTAAACCAAAATTTTTTTCGATGAATCAAAAGCTTTTGATTCTGATATTAGTTTAAACATAAGTAATATAAATTTAATTCAATTATTTAGGATTATTTCTTATTCTGAAAACACCTAAATTGCCTCATTTTGGTAGAGATTTATGTTTTTAGCATTACTATGACTTGCTTAAAAGATTCATGAATTTTGTCATATATTATGAATAAAACTCTTTAATTTCCTTATATTATTCAATGCTTTCCAAACTTTTATTTTGTGTATATACTCCTAAATAAGTTTTTCTTAAGGTAAAAATACAATATTCTAATTAATTTGATTAACCCAAAATTATTTAAAATAAAATTAATTGTCGTAATAAAATGAATAAAATAATAAATTGCCCAAAAAGTTTATAATAGTCAGATGAAAAAGATGAGTATGTAGTTTAAATTTATATAATAGTCTTTGGTTCAAAAAATTAACAGTTAAAAGTTAGGATGCTACTCATACCATTTGGGAATGTGAATTTTCAAATTGGGTTTAAAATGAAGCAAAATTTGTAAAGTTGAAAATAACAATAATTCTTTCTGAAGATAAAGAAATTAAGTACATATAAAATGGAGAGATTATAAGAATGTAAATAATTTTTGAAATAATAAAATAGAGACTATGTGCCCAACTTATTTGCTAAACCTTAATTTTTTAATAATTTAGAATAATTAAAAAATCTTTAATGGCAAGGAAATTATACAATTAATCGAAAAAAGATTTCTAAATGGACTGCATATTGGAACGGAGAAAAAATTAAAAAAGTTGGTGGATATTACTGCGAGAGTGGATTAAAGTAGGGTTTATGGAAGGAACTAAGTAAGAACTATTGGAGGTACATTTATTAAGTATATAAAATAGTAAAGCTTAAATATTTGAAATTGGAGAGTACTTTAATGATCAAAGAAGAGGATTCTGGAAATATAGCTTTTAAAATACTATTATGTAAGATATTTACTTATTTGTATAGTGGAGGAGGGTATTATAATTAAGAGAGCTTAAAGCATGGTTAATGGGTAGAATTGAGTGATGCATTTAGGGAGTATTATAATTAAAATAAATTATAGGTTTAGTGAAGTGACTTATGAAGGTGAATATAATAACGGTAATAAAGTTGGGGTATGGAATATTTTTTGGCAATATTATGAATAGAAATTATAATTGTAAGAAAAGGATTAAGAATTTTAGAGGTTATGGAATATATGGTTAAAATAATTCTGGATGTGCTGTCAAAATAGGAATGTGGATTGAATTATGTGATGAATTTTGGAAGAATTCACAAATCTTTCATATTGGGAAATATATAAATGGCCTTAAGGTTGGTAAATGGGATATTATAGAATAATGGAACAATAATTCAACTTAAATGTAAGATATTATAATTTAATAAAATTTAAGAGGAGGTGGATTTTATGAATACGATGAAAATTATGGAAATTTTAAGAGTGGAAAGTGGATTGAAATATGTGAAGGGTTTTATAGATCATATATTTATTCAAAATAAATTACTTATAATGGTGAATATAAAAAAGGTAAAAAAGTTGGTGTATGGGATATTTTATGGAGAAAAAGTTCTGAAGAATCATTTATAAAGATGTAATAGAATATATATTATTAAAATAGTGGTGGAGGATCATATGGAGATGATGAAATGGAAGGAAATTTAAAATTTGGAAGTTGGATTGAGTTGAGTGATAAATTTAATATGTGGAATTAAATCATTTATAATGGCTAATATAAAAATAATTAAAAGATTGGTAAATGGGAAGTTTAATGGAGAAAATAGCATGATAAACAATTTGAAGTGATGTAATAAAAAATAATAAAAGTAAATTAAGTGGTGGTGGATTATATGTCGATGTTGAAGGTAATGGAACTTAAAAGAATGGAAATTGGATTGAGGTGAACGATAACTTTGAAATAAATAATTAAACTACTCACTAAGGCGAATATAAAAATGGAAAAAAGATTGGTAGTTGGGTTATTTTATATAGGGAACATGATGCTAAACCATTTGAATAGATGTAAGAGTATTATTAATAACAAAATTTAGAGGTGGAGGATAATTTGCTATTAATGAAAAGTAAGAGGATGTTAAGATTGGTAGATGGATAGAATTGTGCAACTATTTTGGAACGGGATTTAAAAGTAGCCAAGTTATTTTTATTGGAGATTATTAAAATGATAAAAAAGTGGGTAGATGGGATTTTTGTTGGAGGAAAGAAAATTCTAAACCTTTTGAAAAGATGTAAGATAAATTTTAATAGCATTTTTAGTGGAGGTGGTGTATATGACATTGATGAATAATTAGGAATATCAATAAAAGTTGGATCCTGGATTGAATTGTCTGATACTTATGGAATTTAATCTGGTTAAGATTAAGTCATTTTCAATGGTTAATATCTAAATGGCAAAAAAGTTGGGATATGGAATATGATGAATAGAGATTATTAATAAGCGGAAATAAGATTCTAATAAATTAAAGAAATAAATTATAATCATTTTAATAAATGATTTTTAAATTATTATTATTTTATCATAACATATTCTATTATTCTTATTTTATAATTGTGGATTTCAAAACTTTTTTCAATATTTCATTTTATTTTTAATTACTGATTAAAATTCTCAATATTAATTTTTTAAAGTTAGATAAATCACATAGGTCTTGATTTAAAATTTTTCTACAAGTTCTTTTACATAATATCTTTTGATAATTCACTTAAAGATATTTTTTTGAAATCATGATCATTATAGGAGACAAATAAATACTTTTTTAAGAGTTAAGGAACAGTATTTAAAAATTTAAAACATTTTCATTAGCAATATTTCAATTTTAAGAATTTTTTTTTTTTTTTATATTAATCTACTATCAAGAAAGTTTTTTTTAACTAAAACCTTACTATTTTTATGAATCCTCATAAAAGCTATACTTTTTAGTACGAAATATGATGATATTAAGTTCATAATCTATTTAATCTTATATTTCTGATGAATATAATTATGCTTTTTTAAATGGATCTTTAATTTGATTTCTTATATTTATTTGTTGATGTAAGATGATGTCATAAAGTAATTATAATAAAATCTAGATTTATTCTATCAATGAAAAATTAATTTCAATATAAAATAGCACTATAATCAAAAATGATTTATTATATTCTAAAAAAATGAGTAAAATTCTAATTGAATTATTCATAAAATTAAACATCATAAAAGTAAAAAAAAGTTTCTTTTGAATAAAAAAATAATTTGCTTAATAAATTTTTAATTTACTTCCAAGTTAATTGAAATAAAATTAAATTAATAATGAAATCTTTAATTGCTTCTCAAAAGAGTTTTTAAGAGCCATTCGTGTGGTTACAAGGTACCAAAGACTATGAAATTTATGACAAATGTGAAAAGATTAAAATATAGATCACATTCACAAAAGATTATAAAATTATTTATAGAAGAGGAGAAATAATTTTGAGGGTGTAAAGTCTATTAATAAATTTTAAAAGGGAAAAAGTGAAACAATTTTTTAAGAATCCAGAGTTAATGACTAACTTGGAATAGATTCGACATCTTGATTGGCAAGGTGAATATGGAATTGGAGAAACAAAATGTGGTAAGTGGTAAATTAAATGGAATGGAAAAATTCTGAAAGATGTTGGTGGATACTATGAAAATGGGTAAAAGCAAGGTTTATGGTAAGAACTAAAAAAAAATTATTGGAAGTAAGGGATTTTAAAAAATATAAAGTTAAGCTTAAGTTTATGAAATTGGAGAATACTTTAACGATTACAGAAAAGGTGGATGGGATTATATTTACTAGAATAATAAGATGTATGATTTATAATAATTATTAAGTTATGGAGGATAATACAATGAATAAGGATAGAAAAATGCCAAATGGATTGATTTGAGTGACAGCTTTTAGTGCTTTTCATAAATCATCTACAATGGAGAATATAATTTTAAAGGGTAGAAAATAGGCCTATGGAATATTATGTATTGCAAGGATGATGAAAAGGAATATAAATAAATGTTATAATAAAATTAAATATTTTAGAGGTGGTGGATTATATGATGCGAAAGAAAAAGAATTTCAAAAAAAGATTGGGAGATGGGTAGAGTTGTCAGATTATTTTATGGATTCCTCATAAATTACTTATAATGGAGAATATAATAGACAGGGTATAAAAGTGGGTAGATGGGATATTATGTATAAGGAAGAAGATGAAGATGAATTTAAATTAATGTAAATCTAATAATATAAGTTTTGTTAGTGGTGGTGGATCATATCATGAATAGGAGAGAGATTCTTTTTCAGTAAAATTTGGGAAGTGGATTGAAATAGGAGATAATTGGTGGAAAACGTTTACTGGCGAATATAATGGAGAGGGTAAAAAGGTTGGTAAATGGGTCGAAAAGAATTTAAAAAAGATCAAATGAGAAATTTAAAATATAATAATTAAATATAAAATATATTTTTTATCTTGAACAAAATTGGGTTTTTACAAAAACTACTGGATTAATCCAGTTGTGACAGTTAAACATGACCTAAATATATTTTAATTTTTAATAAGATACAAAATTAATCAATTCTATCTTCCCTAAAATAATATTTAAGTTCATATTGATAAAGAAGAATAAAAATAAATTAGTTAAATATTTGATGATGAAGTTCTAAATGACAGTCTTAGTCCATTAAAAAAAGAAGTGTAAATAGAGGCTTAAAACTTAAATATGGTGAATTAAAGAAAAAAAAAGTTAAATTAGACCTGAGTATTCTTGAAACCTTTCGAAGGAAAGAAAATTTACTATAACATAAACTTTATTATTAAATATCTTATTGATAATAATTATGAATTTATTAATTTCGATTGTTTTTGCTTGATGGTTCAGAAAATTTAGATACTCTATAATCACATTTTTGTTTATACTGTACAAATTTATAATTTTTAGTTCATAATAAATGAGTATAAATTTGAAACTAAACTCAATACCTTTGAATAAATTATTAATTTAATGCAAATATTAATCAAAGGTTTATAAAAGTGATTTAATTTAAATATTGGTTTATGGATTGGCTTATTTTTCAACATTTATGGCAATAAATTTCTAAATTAAATATAAATTGTTAGAAAATATTTTTGATTAAAGAAAGTCATAAGAGAAAGAAAAATTGTATCTTATTTAATATTGTAAAACCTACGTTTCCAGATCATTTTTAATTATTTTATAAAAGATGTCGAGCTATCCTAAATGTGAACAACATCCTGATGTTTTAATAGAAGGTATTTACAAAGCAAATAATAAACTTTAAATCTAAAGAAAAGTTTGCATGAATTGTATTTAACAACTCAAAATACCTATTGAATAAGTCTTATCAAGAGAAGATTTCGTCAAACATTTGCTTGAAAAATCTTAACAATTAAATATGAAAGATGAATTAAAATAAAGTGAATCAAAAATGATTTCGAAAAGAAACCTCCTTAAACTCGATTTTATGATAGAAGAAATAAATTTAATATTTGCTAGTATCAAGGAATCAACCTAAGCAATTTAAGCTGAAGAAAAAGAAATGTATGATAAATTTCTAAAGCTGATTAATCAAGATTTGAATCCATATGAATGCTCTAATCCTGAAATAGATTTTCGAATAAATTTTCTTGATGGAAATACTTTTGAAGAATAAATGAAAAGAAAAAAAACTATGAGTTTTTTAGTTTAAAATGCCTTTGAGATTCTAAATAGAATCGTTTAAAATCTATATCACACTTGCCATTTGATCGAAAATATTGAAAAAAATTTGTAAGTTTCATATTATATTAAAGTATGCAATAAAGAACCTAAGAAACTGTCACCACGATAGAAGGGTTAGAAAATGATAATAATCACTTAAAGTTAATAAATATTCATCTTAAGACATTAAAGAGTGGAGATAGGGTTTATTAAAAAGATGATGGATAAATATTAAGAATGTATAATAAGTTTAAAATTTTTAGGGAAAGAAATAATATTGGATCTAAAAATTAAGATATAATATATAATATAGAACAATAAAAATATTTAGAGTTTAAAGGTAATTATGGAGTGAAAGGCTATAAAATTAAATTATGGAATTATTTTTGGAAAGGACAATATATTGGAGGTGGGTTTTACAATATTATGGGGTAAAAAGACGGTAAGTGGATTGATTTATGTAAGAACTTTTGGGAGTAATAATAAAATTTTATATTAGTAATAAAAATGTTCTAGAAATTGGTTATTATTCAAAAGGAATGAGAATTGGATAATGGTCTTTCAACAGGAATAATTAATAAATGTAACAATCAAGTCTATCAATTTAGTGGAGGTGGATTGTATGATAAAGAAGACGGTTAAAAAAAGATTGGAAAGTGGGTTGAATTAGGTTAAGGGTATTAAAATAATAAATAAATCACTTACAATGGGGAATATAATATGAAAGGTATGAAGATAGGTATATGGAATATTAGATATTGTGATCAGTATGAGTAGCAATATAAATAAATGTAAATTTTCTATAAGTATAGGTGATAATAATATATTAGTGGTGGAGGTATGTATGATGATGGAGATGATTAGATTAAGATTGGGAAGTGGATAGAATTGGATGAAGGATTTTATAATTATAAATAAGTGACTTATCATGGTGAATATAACAAAAAAGGTATCAAGGTTGGTAGATGGAATATTAATTTTGATAATAGAAATGGAAAGGGGTATAAATAAATGTAAATATATTATATGTATAGGTGATAATAGTGGTGGTGGATTTTATGGTGAGGCATAAGGTTAGATTAAAATTGGGAGATGGGTCGAGTTGGATGAAATGTTTTATTTAGATAATGAAATCACTTATAATGGTGAATATAATATGTAAGGTATCAAGATTGGAAAATGGATTTAAAATGGAGGTTGGTATGATGGTAAAGAAATAAAATACGATAATTGAAAATTAATATAAATGAGATTAATTTATATATCACGAAATAAATAAATAGTGATATAAAAACACTCTTTTGAATCAGTCATTATAGGACAAAAAATTCAAAATGAGTTTAAGGGTTTTTTAAAGATATCTTTGGTTAGGTATTTTCCAGATCTATTTGAAGCATGTTTTAGGATGATATTTTCTCAAAATAATAAATAAATATTATCCTTATTTTAATCAGAAATGCCTCAATCAATACAAAACAGTATTAGATTGCTGTAAAATAATTGAAATTCTTCTACTGCTATTATCTTGTAAGATGAGACACAATGGAACACAACTATATTATTATTTAATGATGATTAATAAGGAGCTAAACAAATATGTCAACGGTAGATGAAGTCATATACTAATTATTTTTAGTTCTTTTAATTAAAGTACAAGTATTTGAAATCTTTTATTAAAATACTTGATATATTAAAATCCTCTAATGCTTGATTTAACGATGCTTTTCTACTTCTACTATATAGCATGAATAATTCACCTTACACTATTTGGGTTTCCCACCATAATTTCATTTTTTACCAGTGCTAATAATCTAGTACCTCCAGGCTTATATCCAATTTATATTTTCGATATTTTCAAGTACTACCTCTAAATTGGGATGTAGAATTGTATTTTTGTTTTTTTAGACTACAAATACATTTCAAACAATTATCCTAATCTTTAAATTTATTGTTAATTAACCAGAATATTTTGAGGTTATATAAATTTTTCTGTTCATCTAAATTTTTTGAAAAATTCTTATTATAAATTCTCGAGTTAAAAATGGATTTTATTTTGTTTAAAAATGTACTTATAACTTTTATTAAAAAAGATTGTTATTTTCTTTTATTATGATTGCTTCTCATGCATGGGCCAGTCCAAATAGCGTAATAATCTATGAATTGTATATTTATGGCCTTTTCTTTAACTCCTTACCAAAAATATTTTTCAAATTATTTTAAAATATTAATTAGTCCATTAGCCCCCAATTTATAAATCTGGAGGTTTTTCATTTTCTTTAAGTCTAAAGTTATCAAATATTAATAAACGTGAGATTCTTGTTTAATAATATCTTCTTCGTTATTTAAGAATTTTATTTGAATCTAGAACAAATAATTGCTCATTCAAATAGAACTAACTGCTTTGTTAAAAAAAAGATTTTCCCTAACGATCTCTGTTTTTCCTATATTAGCTAATCTATTATATAAATTATTTTATATTTAGATGAAAGTAAAGAAAGAATTCTTAAATGTAAGAATTAATTTGTTAAAAGTAAATTAAACTCCTTACTTTCTTGATTTAACACATGAAAATTTCACTCTGGCAATTTAAAAGTTGCCTTCCTTCATCGTTCTCGTTTCAAGTTAAAGAGCAATTAATATTATATTTAACTTCAATAATATTTTTATTGTTTGAAATATTTACAATTTTCAAAATAAAAAATTGTTAATAGACCTAATTAATTTAATATATTAATAATAAATTATTTTAAACTTAATTATAAATTTAAACTATATCAATTTAATATATCGAAGGTAGGGTGATTATTTAAAAGATTTGTTAAATAGTTTAGAAAATTTTGCTAATTAATCTTTTTTTGTAATAAAAAAATTGATTAATATTATAATTTAAATATGTATTTTGATTTCAATAGTATTTCTATAAAATAAAATTTTGTTTTATAATGTAATTTCATAATATATAATATTAATTTAATAATCTATCAAATGTCTTA
>CAJJDN010000037.1:604689-618814 GCA_905182985.1 Paramecium sonneborni | reverse complement strand
CACCTTGTTTAAATCTAATAAATTTCTAATATCCATAAACCAGATTTTTCTTCAGATGATCCTATTTGTGGTTTTATATTTAACCAATCTATTTGATTCCTGGAATAGCTCAGACACTTCAAAATTAATGTAAGTTATTTTTAATTTTAATATTAAATTATAATATTTATTCATTTAAAAAATATATACCATTAATATAAATATATAATATTAATTTAATAATCTATCAAATGTCTTAAAGTATCTGATTCATTTAATAAATATTGTTTTATAAAATGATTTTTAGTTCTTAATATACTTCAAGCCATTACGAATACTTAAACATAAAAACTTACTCTTTATTCGTATCACCACAATAATAAACATTTTAATAAAATTTTTTTGAAGTGCAGAAGGGGCATTTATAGAATTTGCTTAATAAATATTTTCCTAAGAGACATGGTATTTATATTGAAACTGTGATTTTAGTAAATTCCTTATTGGTTGTTAAGTAAAATTCCCCTATAGAATTAATTTCTTACTAAGTTTCTTAGATTTGAAAACATATTGAATTTTGGATTTTACCTTTATTCGGTTTATAATTATAATAATTTTAAGGGATAGTACTAAGTTGTCAAATTACGCAAAATAAAACCATTAGAATGATATCAAGGCGGGAAAATACTTGACCCTAATTTTAATTAATTAAATACATGTAACAAGACTATAATTAAATTTATAGTCTTAAAGGCTCAAGTAATCTTTACGTAATCAAATAGCCAAAAAGTTGGTATGACATTCCAGTATAGGTTGCTATAAACCATGAGTTTGTTTAGTTTTGAATAATTTCAGAATAATCACTTGTAGAGACTATAAACTTAAAATCGAAATATGCTTCTTTTAGCCCTGAAATCCCACTTGAGTCAAATTAGGACATTATTCTGGATTTTATTATAATGAAACTTTTACATTATAAATCTCATCAATCTTAATTAATTAGTAACATAATGTGCAAACCTAACGAAAAAAAGATATTTTACTCTATTTATTGATTTCTTATATCTCAAATAGAAAATCTGCATATTCAAACACTCCAACTTTCTCGAGAACAATAAAAACTTATGGTTTAAAAGTCTATAGTGAAAAGAAAGGTATTTTCATTTTTGCAAAAAACTTCTGGATAGGTACATGTTTTCTCAAAGATTCATGAATCAAATCTTGCTGTAATTATTGTTAGAGTAAATTCATTCTTAAGTGATTAAAGTCTTAGTTTGAATTGCTACTTAGATAAAAAAACTCTCTATTTATTGTTATTTATATATTTCTTACATTAAACTGTTAAAATTTATAAAAAATTTACAGTTTAAAAATCAGATAAATATAAATTTCAAAAAAGAGTTTTAAAATACAATTATTTTATTTTCAGTCAATTTTGTGATATCATTAGTTTAAATTATAGCAAATCAAACTAATAAAAATGATTGACTAATATTATTTCTACTTTTAGATATTAATATATATCTTTGAATAATTATTTCGTACATATCTAATGTATTTTTTGACATATTTTCTCACACTTTTTTAATTTATTAACATACTATCTCCTATAATAATGAAATAATACTTAGAAAAAAGTAATTTTAAAGGAAAAATATATCATCACTATAATTAATTCTAAACCTAAATAAATAATAGTAGTTTTTGATAGTAATTAATAATATTGAATTCTAAAAGACAATATATATTTAGGATTTCATTAATTCAACTTCTAATCTAAGTTAGATATTGTTTAATCAAAGATCTTGAAGTTCTTTTGGATATTGATAATTTCCACAAGAAGTGAGAAAAAAAATAAGCATTTTGGTTTGTTGAATCCATGCTTTTTCAAAAGGAAATTAATTTATCTCATCACTAAAAATTCTTAAAAAGATTCATTCATATTCTAATTTATAAATCCATTAATTTAAGCCTTGATTTGTTGAATTGTCTAAGGGTAGTTTATTGTAGTTTGAATTGTTTTTAAAATTTATTTGAGTTATTATAATTTTAATAATATGAAAAATAATTTTGGTTATTACGATTATAAAAAGGATTACGATCATCAAATTAACATGGCAATACTTTTTGTGCGCTAATATTCAAAAATTATAAGATTTGTAGAATTTTTAATAAATTAATATAAATTTATTTAATTATTGAATTATAAATATATTAATAAAAATATGAATTAAATAAAAGATTGGGATATAAAGTGTCCAAATACAGAGCATGATTGTATTGTTTAGTTAGCTTGCTTTAATGAATCTTGTAAAGCAAATAGGATTTATTGTTTGAAATGTTTAAGATTGGGAGATCATATAGCACATCCAAATGATCAATATGATTTGATCAAATTACTTGGATTGGCAGAAAACGTTAAATAATAAAGTGAAGAATTAATAAAGAAACTAAACTCTTATTCTGAAAAAATTAACTAATAATTTTAAATAATATATGAAGGAATCAGAGCAAGATATATATTTTCGTTAGAAAAACTTACATAATTAAATGCACAATAATTAAATTAAACTTTGGATTATATGTTGAAATATGATGAAATTGCGAAAAGAATATTATTAAATGTAGATTAATGTTCGAATGATATAATATTTTAATTCAATAAAATAATAACAGAATGTAATTTAAATCTTTTAAATGAATATGAAACAAATTTAATATAGATGTAAAAAACAGAGTAATTATTTTAGTAAGGTATAAAATTCATAATTTAGGATACGCATTATATTAGGATAAAAAAAATTATAATGAAGCTATTAAATATTTAGATGAAGCACTAATCATTAATCCAAATCATTAATTATCTTTATATACCAAGGGTAATGTATTTTAGATATTTTAAAATTTTAGCTGCATCCTTAGGTAAGCTTGGTAATTATAATGATGCAATTATTTGGGCTGATAAAGTATTATAAATAGATCCTAATAATGTAAACTCATTAATTACTAAGGGTTGTATATATTAAATATGATAAAATAATAGCTGAATCTTTAAGGATGCTTTGCAATTTTAATGATGCAATTATTTGGGCTGATAAAGTATTATAAATAGATCCTAAAAATGTAAACTCATTATTTACTAAGGGTTGTATATATTAAATATGTTAAAATAATAGCTGAATCGTTAAGGATGCTTTGCAATTTTAATGAAGCAATTATTTGGGCTAATAAAGCCTTATCAATAGATTCTAATCATGTGAATTCAATAGCAACAAAGGGTAATATAATATAGATATTAAAATTTAGCTGCATCAGTAAGATAACTTGGTAATTATAATGAGGCAATAAGTTTGGCTGATAAAGCATTGTAAATAGATTCAAATCATGTAAATTCATTATTTACTAAGGGTAATATATATTACATATGTTAAATGTTAGCTGAATCTTTAAGACTGCTTTAAAAATATGTAGAAGCAATAAGTTGGGCTGATAAAGCATTATAAATAGATTCTAAACATAAAATCTCATTGTAGACAAAGGGTAATTAAAATTATATCTGTTAAAATATTAGCTGAGTCTTTAAGAATGCTTGGTAAATATGATGAAGCAATTATTTGTGCTGATAAATCTTTGTTAATAGATTCAAAATATGTAAATTCATTAGGAACGAAAGGTAATAAAACTTTTTAAAATTGAGGTGCTTGCTTATAATCACTATCAAAATTTTCTGAAGCAATCTTTTATTATGATTAAGCTATTTAAATAAATCCAAATAATAATTGGGTTAAAAATAAAAAGAGTATTTTAATATTTCTAAATAGATTAATGTGAAAAACAACTCTAAAAAAGAGATCAAAAATGAATATTAAATTATTAATATATAAATTATATTTAAGAAGCCATAATTATTTACCATATATTTAATAATTGTTCAATTATAAATTATATTTAAAAATTAATATTACTTTTATAAAAAATTATTTGATCATTTGTAATTTATTTTTTATTTAGCATTTACTCAAAACTAACATTATATAACAATCAATATGATAAATTAATTTATTTATTGAGTAAGTTGTTTAATAATTATTTTATTAATATCATGGATTGATGAAAAGTGTAAATTTATTTGCTTAATTATTTGATATATAGTAGGCTATGATATATCTAACTAGTTTATAGTTTTTTTTTTTATTCTAGATATTTAATTATTTTAAATATTAAATTAATTTGCAAATTATTATATATATCTATTTATTATGAGAAAGAGTATAATATGATATCAATAATAAATTATATTAATATTCTAAAAAATAGAATTATAGATGAATTTGATAAAATACCATGAAAAATTGCGTAATTAAGTTTTCTAAATAGATAATTATCAATTTAATTAAATTTTAATGATATTCACTAAATAATAAGTCTAATTGAAGAATACTTGATCTACTTGAAAATCTAAAGATGTATGTGAAATTACTATTTATTCCTGCTTAAATAGTTTTTTTTCAAATAGAATTTAATACTATATTAACACATTAGTAGTATTAGAACAATTGTGGTAGAATTCATATGATTTTTTGATGTTGCATTCATAGCAATGTAAAAAATAATAGAATAAATTGTTATATAAACTGCATTGAACATAAATCTTTAAATTAAGATGAGAAATGGATTAATTGATGTAAAAAACTTTTGATTTATTTTTTAAAATGGTTAAGAATTCATCTTACATTTATATTTAGATTTAAGGATTAGTAAAATTTCTAATATAATAAGTTATAAGCCTTTTAATTATCAATGAATTTGTTACTATATTATTTAAATAATAAATATACTAGTTTAACATTTTCCTTTATTGAAAGTCTAATCAAGGCCACAAATAGAATAACATTTTGATGATATTAAGATATAACCATCATAGCATTCTACACATATTCCATTAATACAAAATTAGCATGAATGTTAGCAATTATATAAGCAAGAATGACAGCCATCCTCATTAATCAAATTACCATCATCACATTATTCATCTTCAGTTATTATTCCATCACCACAAATGGAGAAACAATTGTTTTCGATTAATCGGTAACCGTTTTGACAAGAGTAGCATTCTAATCCGTTTACTTTATCGCAAATATGACAATGAAGTGTTGAACATTTATAACAAAAAGGGTCTAATTAATAAGATGTATAGCCATTGATACAAACACAATTACCATTAGACTAAATACGATTAAGGTTTAAAGAGCATTCTGTACACCATTTAGAACTTGAACATTGTTCACATTCAATAGGACAATCATAACAATAGTTTGATTACTCATATTAATTTGTTTTACATATGCATCCTAATTTAGATTAAATAAATGATTCTTAACATGTTAAACAGTAAAATTAAGATAAACATGTTAAACATTATTCTGGACATGAATAACATTATAGAGATCTTTAATCAAAATATTAATTATTATTGCATTCTGCTTAAGAAAATTTAACAATGTTTGGATCATAATTAGGATTCCATTAAATACAATCATCTTAATTATTACATTTTGAACAATAAGGTTTACAATAATGAACTGCTATATAATAATTATAAAACCCACAATATGCTTGATATGGTTCATTTTGTGAACCCTAACATTCCCATTACATAATTAATGATGATTCGGAATGTTAAATTTTTTCATATATTTTAGTTATTTAAGAAGAACCTTTTTTTTTAATTACAGGATCATTTTATTCAATTGTATAAATGAATTGACTAGTTTAAGGAAAAGATGGTCCAAATACTATATAGAATACAATAGTTATGCTATGGTGAGGTTCAAAGATTTAATGAACCCTTAAAAATTTAACTTAAGACCAAACTAATTGACCACCAAAAATTCTTATGTTGTTAAAGATGGAATATAAGATATCTGATCCTTTCATAAAGTTTATTCCATTTTATGACACAATAGAATATTATGAAAATTAGCTAGGGTCATTTGTTAAATCTTTATATTCTTATACTAAATATTTAGAGTCTAAAGATATTAAAAATAATACATGGTGTTTCATCATCAACATCTTAACAATACGAACCTTTTAATTTTTAATAAGGTTTTGAACAAACTGTGCATTGACCATCTCTGTAATTGTAAAAGGATGATTTACAAATTTTACATTAAAATGGTAATTCACATAATTCACAATTTATTGGGCAATAGCCTGAAGTGATGTAGAGTTGTTCATAAGCCCAAGAATAAAAAGAATCACTAAATTTAATAATTATATATTACCCATAATTTCCTACAATACTTAAAGTAAAGTGATATTAAGGAATATCTACAAACATTTATAAAAAGTAAGCCATAGATTTAGTATATTATTAATAACTAGCTAATAATTCTATCGAAATTAATTTCAATTTATGAAATTTAAGTGAGGTTCCATCATTATATATAGAACCTTTATAAGTGTTGTTAATTTTTAATGAAATACTACCTCCTTTAGGTATGTCATCGAATATCAAAATCTCTACTTTTATACCAATCAAATAGGTTCCATAATCTGAATTAATTTCATTTATCAATCTTTCTAATCCTTGATTAAATTTGAATAACCCTATTATGTCCTTTCTTCCATCATAACTAAAATGAATAGGTTATTGATCAGTATTTGTGTAATCTTGAATAACTTTAATATTAGTTCTCTCTTCCAGTAAAATATAATCAGCGAAAAGTATTGTCAAACCTAATTAATTAAATTTTAAATATACTTTGATAGTATAAACATTAATTGTTATAGTAAAATGGTTAGGAAATATCACATCCTGTTCTACATCCAAGTTCTGGACGTAAAACACTATCTGAAGGACATTAGTTACAAATCCCATTTTAAGGATTTCCATAAAAACACTGAATACATTAATTAGATTCTGCGCCAAAACATCTCTTACAAAGATAGTGGCATTTTATTTTTGATATTAATATATTCTTTAATGAAACCTATCCATCTCCTTCATTTGACATTTTAAATTACATTTTACTTGTTTATGAATTTAATAGAGTTAAATTTATAGTTTTAGTTTCGGCTTAAGATGTTTCACAAAATAATGAAAAATTTTCATATTATGCAGGTGTTGAATATTATAATTTAAAAACATTATTTCCAAATTAAAATGTTATTAATCCATTAACCCATGTACCCTGAAATATTAATTCAAATGATATATGAAAACCTTAATCTAATATTAGATTACTTATCTATGTGACTGTAGGGTGATCTTTAGATAAAGTTAATAATTTAAATTATGGTGATGTGCAAATCCTATAAAATGTTTCACTTGTAGAAGCTTCCTAAAATTATGTTAAATTCTTATCATCAATCAAATATTTGTCAAATATTACCCATTATGAAATATGTTTAGAGAACAGTAGAAATAGTATAAAATTATAAATCATTATCTTAATATTTTTATTAAAAATAATTATATATATTTCACTATTTTTTATTCCATTAAAATCTATTCTTTCTAAAGTTTATTGATTATGATGGCTTGATTTTGTTCCACTTCTATAAAATTGATAACCCTAATCTCTAAATTATGTAAATAATTCTTACTGTTAATCTAAATTTCAGATCGGTAAATCATCTTTTTTATCTTGAGATATAACATTACTAATCAGTATGTGCGTTTTCATTAATCAAAAATGGATTTGATGCTACTTGGTTTTTAGTATTTAATTATTATTAATATTTGATTCTTAAATATAAAATGAATAATCTCATTAGAAGGAATTCAAGTTTTATAGAATATCATGTTTTAGCTACAATCTACAATTTCAATATTTGAAAATTGGATATCAGGTACGATCTTATACAATATTTATTTTATATTGAAAAACATTATTTTCATAACATCTTGGAAAATATCATTTAAAATTTTACATTATTTTGGAGTAATAATAATGTTATTTTTTGAATAATTATCATAACATGTATATAACTAAAATATGACATATTTTCATTAAATAAATTTTTTTTAATTTATATTATAATTATCCTTTAAAATAAAATGAATATTGTTTTACTAATTTTTGAATTCACTATTCAAATTTCATATTCTCAGGAAGCTAATTGTTAAAATTTAACAATGATCCCAAATACTACTTATTATGCTAATTAGTTTGATCGTTATATACTAGAAGGAGAGGAAGAGGATTATATAAATATTAATAAGATTGATTAAGAAATTTTAGAAAGATAGTTTATTATACCATATGAGGAAGAGCCAATTTAAATAAAAATTATTAACTCTATTGAAGAAGAAAAAATTGAAGAAAAATTGATATGTTCCTTATTTCTTACATCCTAATATATTATTAGATGTATCAAATTCGAATCGATCTATTTTTCCAAAAATAATAGTTTTGTTGAAAAAATTAAATTAGAAACAAATATTTCATCTTAAGAAATATGTGATGAAATGCATTTTTAAAATGATGGATTCATACTTTTATGTTCTAAAAATAACTTTTTAATTAAATACCATATAACACTTTTAAATTAAATAAAGATAGATTTGGTGTATGATGTATCAAGTTAAATTTAAGATAGATGTAAAAAATAATAATTTTGTATGTAAAATAACTAAATTTTTATCATGTATTATTAATGCTCAAAATGGTTGATACTTTAAATGGATAAATAGTAATTTTATGTCATTTTAGAATATAATATGATAGAAGAATATCCTTCAATTTCATAATTCTCATTCATTTATGATATTTCATTTTGTCTAAAATAAAAAATAATTTTTTTCTTCCTGATCGAAAAAAATTAATATATTAATCTTATTTACAATATTCCTAATTATTTTAAATATATTTAATTTGAAAAGTATGAAAGGGAGCTTTAAAAAATTGTAGCAGATTATTCTTGTATTCATACCATTATGATATTAAAAATAGATGAACCTAATAATAATTTTAATGAATATCAAATAGCAGAGATAGGCTTGTAAGAATACTATAAGACAAAGGATATACATTATCACTCAGATTTTATCTTTTTATAAAATAAAACTCAATTAACAATATTGATTGATCTTAATCTAAACAAGACTTACAATATTTTAGATACCCAATTAACTTTTTTCAGATAATATAATTTATTTTTCTAAATTGATAGTTATAATAAAGTTCTTCAATTTTATAGATACTTTCCATTAAACACTTTTATAAAACCTAAACTTAAGTATTTATTTCTCATTTCCAAATCATCCTTTAATAAAAATCTTGTTGTGTGTTATAAAATCTAATATGAAAATAAAAACTAAGTTCAAATTTAAAATTAGATCATGGTTCCTATATAAATAACTTGTTAAAAAATATAATAATTTTTTTATCCATAAAAACAATTTATATCATTAGAATACTTCTCATATCCTTTATTTAAAAAAGAAATTAACATGTTAAATGTAAGTATTTGGAATAATCAAAAATTTGACTTAATTTGTTATAAAAATTTTATGAATCAACATAATTTTGCTGATATATATTTGAAATAAATAGTAATGAATAATTATCTTTACCTAATAACAAAGAGTCTCCTTTTTATTTTTGATTGTTAAAATAATTAGATTTTAACAAAAATAAATATCAATTAAATAACAGTATTTTAATATGGTGATGAATTTTACCTATATGGTTAAGATAATAATACTATCAAAGTAATATAAATTTTACCTGGAGAAATTTCAGCTTCATAAATAAATTTTAATAAGAAAATATAAAGGATTAAATAAATTTAATCTCATTTAATAATTAACATTAAAAATCAAAAATTACCTCTATTACTAGAAATATTAACAAAACAACTATTTTAATTATCCAATAATCTATATTAAAATGAAGAGATTCTGTATTACTAAAAAATAGGGGATTTTTATTTTATACATTATCCCAATGTTTTTATTTTGGAACTTAAGTAAAATGTCAAATGTTTTAAATTGCAAGAAGTTCATGTATTTTACATATCCACTTGGGTAGTATCGATCTAATTTTAAATATTTGCTGTAAAAAATCAAACTAATACAATTATGATTTATTATTTAGATTAATTTCAGATACTTGAAATGTCAAATTTTACTTTTTCAAATTATAATCTCTCATATCCGCTTTAATACATTACTTCTATATCTTACTTTGTTATTCTGGTAGAAAAAAACAACTTTTAATATTTAGCTATACTTTATCGTTATTAAAATAGCTTAATATTAAATGATATTATCTAAACTGCTAGCACAAATTTTATATTTTACTAGAATACTCTTTTGTATTATGATGTTAATAAAGTATTAAGATAAAAATATCTGTTTAATCTTGTTTTAGAAGTACAGATTTAATAGATTTGGCATGAATTCTTTACATCTTATGAAATGGAGTTAACATTGTTTGAAAAAGAAGAGAATTATACATCGTATTAAAATTTTTAACTTTTAATTCAGAACACTTGTTAAAATTTATATTCAAAATAATAGAAAATTGAAATCAATTTGATTTAAGGTTAAAAATTTTAAGTGAAACTTTAGAATTATTTTTTTGGTCCAATTAATTATGTTACTTTACAAAATTTATAAACTAAATTAAAAGGCCCTTTATAATTCAACTTAAAAATTTCTGATTGTACTGATGACACTTCCTTTTTTTGTTTTCGTTAATATTATTCTGAAAGCGAAAAAAATATGAAAACTTTACATTTTACTGCGTTGATTTTATAAAACTAGATCATTTTAAAAAATTTACATAAATTTATTTCAACTTAAGTTTTAGATTCATTCTGGATAATGGATTCTAATTATTTATTAATTATAGATTTTGATGGATCTTTACAATTTTCATTAATTACATTATCAAATGAAACATTTTTTGAAATTTCTAATTTGATCACTTAAATTTAAGTTTCTCAAATTGATAAAAAAATTATTAAAATAGGAAATTTAATCCTCATTAAAGATTCGAATTATAACCTTTATTGGGTTTAAAATTTAACAATTATTAAACTCTAAATTTCTGATAATTTCTTAGATTTATTGTATATTGAAAATTCATCTGATCTTTATGTATCTTTAATAAGACTTTATATTGAACATAATTTCGATATTGAATTAAAAATTTATACAATGAGTTTAAAAGAATACAAAATTATATACAACAGAATAATCACTTAAGAATTAAATATACTATTTTCCTAATATTTTTTGTATACTTCAGATAAGCTATAGGATTTTATAGAGCTCTAATTGGTTTAATGTAAAATTGAATCAAATACAATTATTATGGAAATTTATTTTCTCTTTAAATAGTTTTCTTTTTTGACCAAATTTTAAATCGATATTTTGAATGATTCAATTTCTTATTTTTAATTGATAAAGCAAATTAGAAATCATGGTGATAATTATTACTCTTAAATGAAAATTCATTATTTAGATGATAATTTTTTGGTTTTGAAATAATTAGATCCTTAATTTTTCTTTCTATATGATTTAAGATAAGATATATAATTTTTAGATTATATTTAAAATATATCATAAGAAGTGTAAATATAAAGAATCAATAATACTCATTATATTTTTACGAATCAATAAGATGCTCATTTAGGAATGTTTGGGTATGAAATTGAATTTGAAAATTCTTATGAAGGTGAATACTCCATTGTCTTATAGGCAGAAAATTCAATATCATCAGCTGAATTTCATTTATAGATAACAATTAATTAAAGTAAATTTAATTATCAAAGTACTATTGTAATTTAGTTATTGTTCAATATGTTGTTTATAATAATTTATATCAATAAATATCAATAAAAGAGAAATAGGGCAAAATAAATTAATAGAGTTGTCGAATGATTTCATTAAATATATTTAAATATAAAGATTTTTTGAAATTGAAATTTATTTTTAGGTTAATAGTGCTCATTTAAAATTAGTTTATTTTAGACTTAAAAAGCTCATCTCCCAAACAACAAAATTTCTTAGGAATCAATATTATTGTAAAGTTTCCAGCATATTACATTTTAATTCAATTCTCCATAAAATTGTTGAAGAATAGAAATAATAATTACCAATATATTCTAAAGTGTTAAGAAAAAGGATAATTGATATTACTTTAAGGAAAAATTGAAATATTCAAATTAATAATAACAATTAATTATTGAGCAATATTTTAAAAAATTTTTGCTTAAATTTACTTTAGAATGAATCATATATAAATAATTCAATTAAATTTAATAATTTTTAGTGATTTATTGTTCTTAAGAAATACAAAAATGAAATTATTTTTAATAATAATTATATAACTATGGGCATAATGATGTAATGCATTGATATAATGAGATATTTGTATTACTTAGACTTTATAAATAGAATTTATTGATGAATAATAACAATTTAAGCATATGAATGTAATTTACAAATAATCAGATTTAAATTTATTTACAGAATGGATTAGCTAGATTAAATGTTATATATAATTAATAATGATTTATTTATTATTTTAGAAATCTAAATATATTTCTAATATTAGAGAAATTAAATAAATTTTTTTAATTTAATTTTATTTATTGATGAATAATCTATATTCATTATAATTAACCAATCAAAGAAACCATATAGGTTGGTTATCCTTTGAGCTCATTAATCTCCTTGATTTTATCAAATTTTTTGAATATTTTTGAAATAGTCTTCTATGTACCAACATGTCCAGCCCCAGTTATTAATTATTTAAATCCTTATTTTCTACATTCTTCAACTGATAAATAAGCACATGAAAGAGCTAAATGCTACTAAAAGTGATCAGGTTTTGTAGCTAGATGACTCAAATAAGCTATTTCTTTTTTGCCTAGATTACTTGTATTAGCATATTAATCAAGCAATTTAATTATCATATCTGTTATTTCCATCATAACTTATGAAGGTTCGGGTCCCTCAATATGTAGATCATTATTTGATGATAAATCATAACTTAAACATGCAGAAATTAGTTAATCTTCATGAAATGCACCAAAAGATAGATTCTCTTAAACCATCCATGAGCTAAGGTTTAAATTTTAATATATATATACAATAATTATAAAGACTAATCTGTGTTTAAATCTTATTCAGTTGCTTACAAAATTTTAAATCCTTCATTATCACTCAAAAATGATTTAGTCATAAGACCTAAAATATTTTATGCATCTTTTTTCTCAAGTTTTCGAAATGTATAAACTTTCTCTTTTTCCTTTATTAGGCCAGATAAGTCATTAATATTACAGATTTCCATCATCATTAACACGTTAATAATGCAATTAAAATTAATTTATATCAAATTTCAAATCAAGATATCAATTTATAAATACTTTATCTTATTTCTCCATAAAATTTTTTTTATTCACACTAATTAATTTGTTGATTCATAATGATTAATTTTCATAATAAAATAAAGATGTTTTATTTATTTAATAAATATTACTCATACTTTTAGACTAGTTGATAGTGATCAAGATAAATAACTAAATTTTATTTTCAAAATATTTTTATTAGGTCTGCTTAATAAAAAAAGAATGAATAATTACACTTGGTTTAAGTTATTTGTATGCTTTCATTTTAAATAACAAAATAATTGATGTTGACCTAGTATTTTATCCTTTTTACTATAAATCTTTTTGGTTTTTAGTTATGTAATAGTATAAGAAGAACTATTTTAAATATGATGATTATCATTAAATTAAAATAAAACTCTATTGTTAACAATCTCTAAAAACTAAATACCCATATTGAGATATGATACAAAATCTCAATTTTACTTAAAAATAATTGATTTCATTAAATTCAAAACTTGATTCTTATACCTAATCATTGATATTTCTTAGTAATTGATGGTAAAACCTAGACAATAATCCTAAATGAAATTATAAATAGATTTTATTATTAATTGAGTTTATCGACTTTATAAATTAGTTTCTACTCAATAAAGATTCAAGTTCTTTTTTTAACCTAGTATTTTGATTCATCTGATAAAAACTAAAAAAGCTATTCTCATTTTATTTTTTTATTATAATCTTCTCTCCCTTATTATGAAATATTGAATTTGATTTAATCCTCTAAATTGCTATTTTA
>CAJJDN010000037.1:593917-604221 GCA_905182985.1 Paramecium sonneborni | reverse complement strand
TTAATAAAAAAAGAATGAATAATTACACTTGGTTTAAGTTATTTGTATGCTTTCATTTTAAATAACAAAATAATTGATGTTGACCTAGTATTTTATCCTTTTTACTATAAATCTTTTTGGTTTTTAGTTATGTAATAGTATAAGAAGAACTATTTTAAATATGATGATTATCATTAAATTAAAATAAAACTCTATTGTTAACAATCTCTAAAAACTAAATACCCATATTGAGATATGATACAAAATCTCAATTTTACTTAAAAATAATTGATTTCATTAAATTCAAAACTTGATTCTTATACCTAATCATTGATATTTCTTAGTAATTGATGGTAAAACCTAGACAATAATCCTAAATGAAATTATAAATAGATTTTATTATTAATTGAGTTTATCGACTTTATAAATTAGTTTCTACTCAATAAAGATTCAAGTTCTTTTTTTAACCTAGTATTTTGATTCATCTGATAAAAACTAAAAAAGCTATTCTCATTTTATTTTTTTATTATAATCTTCTCTCCCTTATTATGAAATATTGAATTTGATTTAATCCTCTAAATTGCTATTTTAATCCTTAGTTTCAATAAAATCTTCTATTAAATTTATTTTCAATTATTTCTAATTTTTAATTTTCTACAATACAGCAATATTGATTTCATCTTCAGATTAATCTTCCATTTCAAGAATTGTTAATTCCAAAATTATTGACAAATTTTATATAATCATTTTCAAAATCTATTATTTTTTTTTATATAATTTCATTGTTTTTTCTAATCTAAGGAAATTTATAATTGATATTTTGTATGTTGAAATAACTCAAGACTGTCTATTTGAAAATAGGATTAATATCTGGTGTAATATATATAATTTCTAAAATAAGCTTTAATTGAACATTTAAAAACTTTTTGATTCAATGTTAGTGATTGAGATAGAAGTATTTATATTTCTAATTAATATTAAATGATTAAAGTAATAATAAATGTTTATTAATTAAAATTATAAAGTAACAATCTATTAAATTCAAATTATCTGATATTATTCGTGATAGACTTCTAAAAAGAATTATATCTCTAAAAACATAATAACTTAATTAATCGGTTAAACACATATTTAGAATATGATTTACTAATTTACTTAACAAAAAAGGAATTAACTTCTATATTATATGTATTTGTTTTTGAGTGCTAAAATTATTATGCTTCTTCAATATTAATTAAATGAAATCAAAGAATTTTAGATTAAAAAATTTATTTATAATATTTTTTCTATTTTTAAGAAATAAGTTCAAATACATTAATTTAAAGTGAATGAAAGTAATTTTTTCTAATTATTTTTAATTTAATTTATATTTTGTAGTAGGATAAACGAAAATAAGATATCATTATGTAATAATGTATGATTTATAATCAATCATCAATCAACTTATACTATTGTATTTTTTAAAATTTTAATGATTTTTGATTCATCATATTTATAGGAAATCGTTTCATTAAATTATTTCTCAAAACAAAATTTCATAAAACTACAAACACGATATCCACAAGAATAACTATCTCGTTGCTGGCCTGAGTTTTAGTGATTCATCTTATTGTTAATGTTCATCTTAAATAACATTTCTAAAGTTGTTATTAATTTTTCGTCAGATTTTTGTTTATCATAAAACATTGATGAAGAGTCAAAAATCTCAACTTATTCTAATTCAGCATCAAATAACAAAAAATACCAATGAAAATTTCTTTAATTAATAGGTAATCCTATTTTTTTATAAATTTTTGTTATTTCTAAATTCATTTATGAATATTCAAGTAATTCTTATTTCATTAATTTCTTTACTTTATCTAAATCATATTTATCACCAAAATTTGTAGTAAAACTACTTGGTAAAAATAATATTCTTTTAATTTCTTTCCTCTTTGATTATTTAAATTGAAAATATTTTTCTTCACCTTCTAGATTAAGTTTAAGAACATAGCCATCAATAATAGAACTAGTAAGCCATTTTCTACTATCTAAAATAGAAATATCATTAATTGAAATCTACTAATTATATTTGCACCATATCTGTTAAACCTAATTTTTTGCCTTTCTATTATTTTATTTTAAATTAACCTACTTTCCAGTATCCATATCAATAATAATTATTGTATGCTGCTTCTTTTTCTCCATTTGATTTTAATTACAATTCATAATTTTTGGATCTTCTAAAAATTTTCCTTTTTCAAATTTTCCTTAATGTTTGATTATTTCTGATTTCCCACAATATTCCACACCTTCCCCATTTAATTAAAATTCTTTTTTTTCTAAATTTATCTAAAAAATCCCTTTCTATATTGTAAATTTTGGATTTTTGTTTTTATCGTATTCAGTTTTGTAAATAAACCCTTCAACTTCATAATCATAACCTTGAGATGATTTTATTTTCAATTTTTTTTGATCACAATAAAACTGAATATTTTAGAAAAGGAGTAAAGATTAATCTTTTAGATTTATAAGATCGAAATCATATTTCTCACAATTTTGATCCCATTAATCGTCATTTATTTAATAAGAATTCGCCAAAAATGTTTTTCTTTTGGAATGATCACATTCTTAAGTTGCTAATTAACATTATTATCGAATTATTGAATTCTACTTTTAATGTTCAGGATTTTTTTAGAAATTTGGATAATTTATTTCTTAATGTGTATGTGTTTAATAATGGGCTTATTATTGATATTTTTCATGTTTGTTATTTTCTACGTGATATATTTTTTTTGGTTATTTCTTTGGGCATATTCCTTTTTTAAAAGAAAATTTTACCTAATAAGCATCCCATTCTTGATAACTATAAATATTTATTATTAAAACCTTATTTAAAATACTAATTTAAATTATGTCTTTAAAGGGCTATAGTCTTTATAAAAAATAACTTACCCTCATAAATAGAAATAAGTAAAAAATTACAGAAAAAAAATGAACATTTTATACATTTAATTAATATTTATAAATAAATTTAACATTCTACTTTTTATATATTCAATAATATTTGACAACTGGATAAAGATGAGTAAACTATATATTCAAATTTAGATTATATATATATTGAATTGAAATTAATTTCAAAAAAAATTCTTTTAAAGATTCTACCATTATCTTCTACTATCTTAATAACAAAAAGATTTATTTGATAATTATGATATTTCAGAATAAATATTAATCAATCTCAGAAATTATTAATGATATTTTTCAAAATCTAAGATATAATTGATTTATTCAATATACAACATAAAAATATCCAAATTTTCAAATTCTGATAATAAAATTACCCAATTAAATATATGTTTTGTTAATTATATTGTAAATAAGTTTAAATGCAGAACCTTCAAGCAAGATTTAGTATAATTTTATTAGCTTAGAGAGTTAATTTGGATTTTAATTTATCCCTAAAAGATTTATATGATACATTTGTGTTATTACAACTCTTTAGCTGCATATATAAATTTCTACTTGGATTTATTTGTTAAATAAAGATCTAAAAATTTAAATATAAGTTTCTTTTCTTCTATCTAAGTACAATTTTATTGATATGGATTTCTAATCATAAGAATTTCTAATACATTCAAAAAATAAATTTAAATTTAAATCAACCTGGGGATCAGAATATAGAGCTTCCCTGATGAAGGGATAATGAAAAGGCTAATTGAATACTAGCCAAAAGGCAGTACCACCCTATCATTAGACTTTCGATGACAATTGTTTAGATTTAACAATCTTGATAGATTAATCAAGAGGAAAGCCTAGAAAGGATCAATTGATCCTGAAGGAAGAGATCAATTCATTTTTTATTTTATTTTTGAAAGGATTTATTATAAAAAATGAACTCAAAGATTATAATATGAAAATTATCTTAAAGTAAATTATCAATCTAAGATATTTTTTGTTGAAAAGATTGATTACTTTATTGAAAATAATTATTTTAGATAAATATTTCTTTACTAAAATGAAATTTATCAAAAATAAACCAAACAAAATAAATGGATTCAACAAAAACGAAAAATTTTTTGGAGTGAATAAATATAAAATTATTCTCACTTTATTCTTAAAAGTAAAATTATTGGCTCAAGAAACCTTAAGGTTTTAAAATTAATAAAATAATATGAGATTAATGATAAAATTGAAATAGTTAAATCAACAGTCGAAGGATAAAATTCTGAATAACTTTTTTAAGCTTGCATTATTATAAATTTGTTTTCACTTTAGTCTGAATTATATAAAAACAAGCTTAAAATTTCATAATATTTATACTTTAGCTGTCTTTAAGATGCGTAATAAACTTTGATTAAAAAATAATAAATAAAATTTTAAACTTAATAATGAAACTTAGCACCATTTAATAATCAGAAGCTTCAATGATTTGTATAAATCAAGAGGTCTTGTAAAAATCTACTGAATAAGTTGGTTTACTTTGGGATTACTATTGGAACAGATTTGTCACTATTAAATTTTATATTACATTTACTAATAAAAAGGAAATCAAAATAACAACAACTGATGGATTTATTTTAAGGGTGTAATAAATCATTAGTATATTTAAATTAGAGATTCATAAGAAAATATATCCAATTTAATACATAATTTAGAATAGATCAAACATCTATAATGGTTAGAATAATCAAAACCTAGTTTAAATAAAGTTGGCAAGTGGACTCTTATATGGAAAGGTCTAATTGTTAAAAATGTGGGTGGGGATTACATTAATGGTATTAAATAAGGTTAATGGAAAGAACCAATACAGAATTATTGGACGTAATTAAAATATATTTCTTTTCTTTTTAGATTAGCTTAAGTATATGAAATGGGAGAATACGAGAATGGCTAGAAAAGAGGAAAATGGCAATATATTTATGAAGATTAAGAAATGTAATAAGAAAATTACAATATATATTTTAAGAGGTGGAGGTTAATATGATAATCAGTATTAAAAGAATGGAAGATGGATTGAATTGAGCCAAAATTTTATGAGGTATTTAAAATAATAAATGATCTCTTAGATATTGTTAAGTTATCTATGATGGTGAATATAAAAATGATAAAAAGATTAATAAATGGGATTTCAAACATAGATTTTCAAATATTTACCCATTTGAATAAATGTATCAATATGTAATATTTTTAATAGTGGTGGTGGATCATATAATTAAGAAGGTTCTAAGATTGGCTAATGGATCGAATTAATAAATAATTTCTATGGGTATTTAATTATTATATAACAATAAAATACTTAGTTAAAGATAAGTTACATTTAATGGTGAATATGATAATTGTCAAAAAGTGGGTAAATGGGATACATATTTTAGAAGTGACGGTCTTTTCTCATGTTAATTTAATTTAATGTAAGAATTTTAATAAGATTTTATTTATTTATATAATTTAGTGGGGGTGGATCATATGATAATCAAGGTTTGAAGAATGGAAAATGGGTTGATTTAAGCAATAATTTCTATAAGTATTTGAGTCATATCCATTCAATTATAATTAGATATAGTTAAGTCACTTATGAGGGAAATTATAAAAATGGAATAAAGATTGATAAATGGATTATCAATTATAAAAGTGATAATTTAGAATAGATGTAGAAATAATTCTATATATTATTAGTGGAGGTGGATTTTATGATTTACAAGGTAATAAATATGGTATTTGGATTGAATTAAGTGAAGATTTTAGATTGTATAAATATAAATATATATAAATAAGAGATAGTTAAATCATTTATAAGGGTGAATATGATAAAGGGAATAAAGTTGGGAAGTGGAACATTATGTTTAGATAGATTGATGTATTTGAATAAATGTAATTTAATAATTCTATTTAAATTAAGTGGTGGTGGTAATTATAATGAGTATAATACTAAAATTGGAAAATGGACAGAATTAAGCGAAAGTTTTTATAGGTATTCTATCAAAATTTATAATCAAAGTGGAAGTAAAATTATCTATTAAGGGGAATATTATATTGGTAATAAAATTGGTTTATGGAATATTCTATGGAAAGATGAAATGAAAATTTTCAATATGTATTAATTTATTAATAAATTTCAATTAAATTTATTAGAGGAGGAGGATTATATGATAATGGTTAAAAGTATGGAAGTTGGAATGAGTCGACTAATTACTTTAAGTAGTAATATTTATATTTAAATTAATAAATAATAAAGAGATTGCTTAGTTACATATCATGGTTAATATAAGAACAGATAAAAGATAGGAAAATGGTATATTAAATTTAATATCAACAATCAATCGGAGAATATGTAAAAAATATAAATTAATTTTAGTGGTGGTGGATCTTATGATTAAGAAGGAATTTAAAATGGATATTGGGAGGAATTAAGAGAAGATTTTAGAAAGTATCTAAATTAATTATCAATCTTATACATCATAGTTCAAACCAAGTTAAATATATTGGAAAATATTAAAATGGTAAGAAAGTTGGAATATGGGAAGAGATTAAACGCAATCAATCATATATGAATTAAGGATTTTAGAATGTGTAATAATCTTTATAATTTATAGAGGATAACTTATCTATCCAAATGAATAGGTAGAAAATAAGGAATGAATTATTAAAAAAACAGTTTTATTAACTTAAAATATTTTCGAATTCATTATGGAAGATACATTTAATCTAATCAAATATCAATTTTTGGTAAGAATCATAAATTCAATTAAATTAAATATATCGTATCATTTTTCAAGAATGATGCAAATAATTAATTAATTAAATTCTTTTTTTTGATATATTTTATAGTAATCCATTTATAAATGGTTTGTTTAAAAAAGAAATAATATCTTATTGATATTACTTTTTTAGTAAATATTTATAATCTAATAATTTATCATTAAGAGTATCATTTTTTTTTAATCTTTAAAATATAATTTTTTATGAAATATAAAAAAATTTAGAATCTATTTGCTTTTAGAATTTATTTTTTTAAATTAATAATTTTAGCTAATACAGCATAAAATTGATTCTTTATATATTAATAGAAAATTTAAGATAATCAAGCAATTAGGATAAGGATTGAATTTTTGTATTTTAAGTTAAATCCATTCAATATCTATTTCTTTTCAATTTTTACATAATAATGGTTTAATACATAGAGATATAAAACCTGAAAAATTTATGAATGTTTGTTATTAATTTAAATTTATTTATTTTGGTTTAACCAGAAAAATTCAAATTTTGTTAAAAAAACCCTCTGATTTCACTTATTCCAGCATAATTTAAGATACATTTCATTTATTTGATTCTACTATTTAATAATTGATTTATTGGTTTAATATTTTTGTTAATTCCATCACAATGATAAAAATTATACAAATTTTTTATATTATAAAATAAAAATTGAAAAATATTCTTTTCAAAATAATTACTAATTATTTTCATAAAAGAAAATATTTCAAATATTTTTCGATTATTCAAATATAAATTAAGTTTAAAGGAAATTATTGTAAATAATTTGGAATACAATAAAATAAAACTAGATTTATATAAACCTATATTTGGATTATATGAAATTTAATTTGTTAAATAATATTAATTAAAATGATAGAAATAGAACAATTAAAGTGTTTTTAAAATCATAATAGCCCTATTTGCTCAGTAATAATAGATAAGGATTTTAATAAAAATTAAAGGTTGCTGTGCAACGAATGCATGTAAGATTTCAATGAAAATTTGTAAATTAAGGGTTTTAAAGCAATTTATCAATAGATAGAAAGCAATTTGTACTAGAATAGAGATTAAATGTGTTAGCTTTTATTCTAAAAAAAAGAAAAGCTAAAATCTTTAATAAATGATTTAAATGATTGGAAATCTTCAATTTTAAATTAAATAGATTCAATTTTAGAAGTTCTAAAATATTGGTCTGAATAGTTAATGCCAGATAAATATATTAATAAATAATAGAGTTTTATTGATTTATTAGAATAATATTTAAGAAATAGTGATTTTGGTTAAAAAGATTTTGAATAGAAGGTGAATATGATAATTGAAATAAATCAAACATCATTTGAAAAGATTAAGATAAAATTAAATAAATTTAATTCTAAAACTAAATAATTATTAGATAAATTTAAATTAACATTTATGGAAATAGGAAAAAATCCTAGTGCATAAGTGAATTTAAAATTGATAACAAAAAAGATTGGATAATCAGAGAATTGTTGGACTATAGCTTTTAATCATAATGGATAAATAATGGCTTCAGGATGTGAAAATGATATAAAAATATGGGATTTTAAAAATGGTTAAATGACTGAACTTTGCACATTAGAGGGTCATTCTGAAATTGTTAGTTGTTTAATATTTAGTAAATATTGTGATAAGTTGATTTCTAGTTCATATGATAATTCAATTCTCTTATGGTAATTAAATTAATAATAAAAATGGATATGTTCATAGAAATATTTAGAACATTAAGATAGAATTTTATGTTTAATATTAAGTAAAGATGAAAGAACATTAATTTCGGGAAGTAATGATTCAACAATAAAAGTTTGGAATGTTGATTTAAATAATTTCAAAATAAATTTCAATTATTCACTTTTAAAACATTAAAATAGAGTTTTTGGATTGTCAATGAATACTTCAGAAACTTATTTAGTTTCTTGTGGTGAAGATTGTTAAATAATAGTTTGGAAAAAAGATAAAAATAATAAATGGGAATTTAAATAAATTGTTAATTAATCAATTAAAGAATGGGGAACTAAAATAGCTTTTATTCGAGAAAATTAATTTATTTGGCTGACAGGGAAATAAACTAGTAGTGATTGTATTTGTTTTTTTGAATTAATAGATGGTAATTTTTAAGAATAATAAGAATAATTATTGAAATTGTAAGTGAATAATCAAGTAATTGATTATAGTTTATTTCCAATTATGATTGATAAATAAAAAGATATCATATTATTTAGACATAAATTACACATTTATTTGCTAACAAAAAAAATTAATGGAAAATATAACGTTATGGTAAAATTATCATTTCCTGATAATGCAACTTTTGGAATCATTACAAATGATTTCAAATATTTAGTTATTTGGGAGGAAAATAGAAATTGTTACTCTATATATGAAATCGAGTATTTTTTGGCTTGAATATCGCAAAATCATTATGAGGATAAATGTCTTTTATTATATATTTTTATAATTATCATATATAATATAATATGAAATCATTAAAATATTCTTACAAGAAATTCATTATTGAAGAATTGATATTATTTTATTACTTATTATTAATAAAAATAACATTGGTTTGGATTAATTTATTGAGAAAATATTTTAGAAAACATTTATTATTTATTTCAAGATTAATTTTATAATAGTGAATTCAATTATTTTTTTTCAACTTTTTTTATAATATGGAAAATTTAATGAAAAAAGATTTATATTTGATTTTCAGTAATGTGAGAATTAGCTAATGGTGAATTTGACAGTAAAATTTTATGAATTTTTATAATAAATTCATAATTTAGAATATTATTAAGGTTGTGTTCTACTTTATAAATTGATAATTTTTATAAAGAGCACAGTAATTAAAATAATTCAAAATAATACAAAATAATACTTCCTATTAAATATATATCTTAAAAAATATAATTTATACTTATTTAGAGATAGATTTATTGTTTCTAAGATGTTATGATCAGAGAAATATAACTTTTAATGATTTCTTTAATAACACGAAAGAGTAAACTGAATAAATAAATAGACTCTATTTATTGACTCTATTTATTATAGAAACAAAGATGACGCTGGCTATTTATCATCATATTTTGAATTTGAATTTTGTTATTAGATTTTTATCATTTAGAAAACTCAAACTGAATAAACTTTAAGCAAAAGTTATCGCTTCATTATTTTAATAAATATTTAGATTAATCTCATTTTTTAATCTTAATACGATAATAATTGAAGATAATTTTATGAATTATTTTATTTTATCTTCAAATATATACTAATCAGTGAATAAACTTTAAAATTCTAAAATTCTTCTCTTATCTTTTATTCAGCTTTTAGATTTATCGTAAAAACATTAAGAGTTAGATAATCTAAAACAGCAGTAGTGTCAGTTTACTATCAATAAATTTTAATTATTCATACCAGCAAATAGAAAAGGGATAAAATTATTATAATATGTAACTTAAATGACTAGTTTTTGAAAGTTTATTTCATTCTTTAAGGGAAAATAATACTAAACTTAAGTACAATAATATATCTTGAATTTTTAAAGATTACTTTAAGCCTTTTCAAATATA
>CAJJDN010000037.1:516928-584214 GCA_905182985.1 Paramecium sonneborni | reverse complement strand
AAAATTAAAAAATAGTTCATCTAAAAAAATATTAAAAAATACTTAATTAATAATTTAAAAATATGTCTTAATTGTATTTCAAAATAATTTAAATGAAATTTTAATACTAAAAATTTAATATTTTAAAAATAAATTTAATTACTGTAAATCTTTAAAATGTCAAAATTAAATAAAAGTTCACAATAATATCTATTCAAAATAGATATTTATATTATTTTAAATAAATAAAAATTAATTAAAAAAGATTTATTTATATTAAGAATTTAGTTATATCAATTATTTTTATTTTTGTTAAATTATTTTTTATAATTAGTTAAATTTAAAATAGATTAAAACTATTATAATATATATTTAATAATAAATTAAATAAATTTAAATTATAGAAAACACCAAAACTAATTGAAACTGCATCAATAACATATCACTTTATTTTAGTTTTTATTCTCCTATGGTTTAAATTTATTTAATTTATAGTTAAATACATATTTTAATAGTTTTGATCGAATTTTAATTTATTGAATTTTAAAAATCAATTAAATTATATTTTTATAATTTTTAAATTATAAACAATGGATATAATTAAATTGTTAATAAAATAGATTTTATATATAATTAATATACTTTTTCACACCTTTTTTTCGTTCTTCTATTATTTACATTTATTTCTTTATTATTAAAGAAATTTTTTAATATAAATTTTATACCCTTAAATTGAGTTTGTGTATTTTATAAAATTATTTAAACTTTCAAAAATAATCAAATCAAAAAATTCCTTCAATTAATTTTGTGTGTAAATCAACTTCCGAATATTATTGAAATGCTTTTGAGTCTTTTCATTAAAATATGAATTATATAATGCATATATTTTGTATCTAGAAATAAATAATGATTTGGCATTTGGTGGTTAGGTAGCCAAAGATGAATTGTTACTTTTTCGATAATCACAACATATTTGAATAATTTTATATCAATCGCTAAGACTTTGTTTGAAAATTTTATTTATTTATGTGAAAATCTTTCAAATATGAAATAAATTTCAATAAGATTTTGGATTGCCAGAAAACTATCATATGAAACTGTTTTTTTTCAAATCAATTCTAAATAATTTATTGATTAAATTGAAGAAGTTGAATCTTAAAAAAAACTGATGATAAATATAATATTCAAAATCAGAAACAAAAACAATCATTTGAACATGAAAAATTTCTAAAATCAAATTAACTTATTTCCTTCATTAATTCTATTATCATCTTATTCTGTATCTCGAAATCTGAAAAATACAGATACAACCATATTTTTATTAAAAGGATTTTAAGAACATTTAAATTAATCCAAAGTTAAAGAACAATTAAAAGTCAAATATATAGTGTACCTCTATCTTACATAATTTCTATAAATGAAAATAGAGAGTTTTTAATAGAAAAATAACTTTTGAATTAATCAATTCAATTCTACTAATTGATGTAATCATTAAATGATCATGGATTTATCAAAGTCGACAATAATAAAAAGGATTAATATAAATTGTTAAATTAAATTTTTTTTTTACATTAATTTTTATTTTTCTTCTGTGTTTGAATAAAATAAATTTAGAATGTTAAATAACAAAACTAACTACTGAATTAGTTATATAATTTAGTGAATCTCTATTTTGATAATTATTTATTGTTAACAATTAATCAATATTGTTTACAATTTTAAATAAATCAATCGAGCTGATATATTAGAATTTTATCTAATTTTTAATTCCTTTGAATCATATTTTACTGTTGTAGGAAATTCATTAAGATAAACTTAATTTTACGGAAGAATTGATTCATCTTTTCAAACAATAAATTAATTACAAGTAATTTAGCATGAACAAATGATAATTAATAGAGTTAGTAAATAATTTTTAATTTATTTCGTAATTCAGTATAGCCGTAATATATAAAAAAAAATTATTAACATTATATATATTCAAAAAAAGAAACAAACAAAATAAAGACAAAACTCATGACAACATAAATTTGATTCAAAGATTAATAATTAGTTAAAATTCATTATTATAAATTTATTTATTAAATGCATATTTCGAAAGAGAAAAGAATGAGAGTGTTGCTGGCAATATTGGCTATTATTGATTTTGGGTATTGTTTTGATAATATTACATATTTTGATGTAATAATTTCTTCCTTGCTTGTTTTGTGTAGTATTGGTACTTATGTTAGAAAATATTAGTTAGTCTTATGTTTAATAATGATAAATGCTTGTCAATAATAATTATTGCAATTTATTATGGAAAAGAATTAATTTTATATGGACCATTATTTACATGGCCAGTATTATATCTTTTAAAACTTGTTGGAACTCAAAAACATTTTTTTTTATTATTATTTTCGAATCAAATAGTATTCACTTCCCTTGATTCATTATTGGTTTATAATATCAAAAGAAAAGATCATAATTGCATTTAATTAATATTGATATTATTATTGGAAGGTTATTCATAATATATTAAACAGAAATCTTATTACTAATTCCTAAACTTATTGATAAAGCAATTCAAATAAGAATGCGTTCTTTAAATTTTTGATTAAAATCAAAAGTATATATCTGAAAATAGTCATTATTTACCATTTTAAACCAAAATGTAAACTGAAAACACTCTAATTGGAAGTCCTAGGGGGGAATAAATTAATTTATTTCAAGAAGATAAGGATATTGTTTATAAATTATATTTAAATAATGATTTAGGTTTATCAATAGATTCAAATCAATAGCAATTAAAATAATCATTAATTTTTAGATCAAATAAAGAATTGTTATAATTCTTATCTTAAAATAACCATTATTTTATCATGGCTATTAATAATGATCCTCTTCTAAATATCAAATTTTTATATTAAGTTAAGTACTTTTAGATTAATAACTAATAAGTTTTAGCATTTTTAAAAATAGACAGTGGTTTAATTGCTAGATAGAACCATAAAATACTAAAATATAAACAGAGCTTAATTAACATTTTTAATCATAAATTAAAAACTCCACTTAATAGTGCAATTGGACATCTTACTACAGCCAAAGATGATGATTAAATAATTGATTAAATTAAAAAATTATATTTGCAACCCGCTCTCCTTAATTGTAGATTATAATTATATTTAGTTTAAGATATATTAGATTATTTATCAATAGAAATAGAATAATTACCTTTAATGAACAATAAAACCAATTTAAAAATATTATTATTAGAAGTATATGATCTAATTGAATATTAATGCAAATTGAAAAATATTGAGATCCTATTTAAAATAAATAATGAAAATTTAAAAAAAATAGACATTAAATCAGTTTTAATTTATACTGATTCAAATAAATTGATCAGAGTCTTGTTAAACATTTTAAATAATTCTTATAGATTTACACATGAAGGAGGTTGTATCATCTTGGAAATAAGATTAGACTAAATCAATAAAATAACTTATTTTTCAATAACAGATAATGGATAAGGAATGGAAGAAGAACAAATTAAAAAATTAAATTGTTAATTGAAATCTTTCGAAAGCATTACATTTAACAAATTAAATAAATAATAAGATAATAATGGAAATATAAAATTAGGATTAAGTCTATTTATAGCTAATAAATTAATAAAATTGTTAAGTGGAGATAACAGTTGTTTATAATTAAGAGTATTGAATAATCAATTATTTTTTACTTTTTCGATTAGTGATATCTAAGAAATATAATCAGCAAGTTCTCTTGGATAAAGTATACATAATAGTTTAGTAAAATAAAAATCATTGAGAAGTGTAAATAACAAATTTAACAGTTAATCTAGTCCTAGAATTTCGAAATTTAAATAAAATTCATAGAGATTTATTGATCTTAAAAATTATAATTCCTTAAGATTAATTTAATAAACTGATATATGTAATGAACCATAACCTTAAGTTCCAAATAAAATAACAATACATCAAAATAATGAAAAATTTCATCATTAAAGAATAAGAATGAAAACAACAAAAAAATCTTTGTGCTCTTAATTTAGATCTAGTTTTAGAACTCATTAGATTGAATAAATCATTCGATCAGAATAATTCTAATAATAACAATAATAAATTTAAACTGATGAATATATTTTAATAGTTGATGATGAACCTTTCAATCATGAAACTTTGTGTCTAATGTTAAAAAATATGGGATTTAAAAATTTTTTAAAAGCCTTTAATGGTTAACAATGTCTGGATATAGTTTAACAATAGAATCATAATAAAATATACATGATTATGATGGATATTGATATGCCAATAATGAATGGAATCGATACTACAAAATAATTATAAACTTTAATTAGTAATAATTCCATATGTTACATTCCAATTATAGGATGCACAGCTCATGAAGACTATGAATCCCATTTATAATGCTTTGATGCAGGAATGATACATGTAGTAGTAAAGCCTGTTTTTATAAAATCAATTTAAGAAGCACTTAATAAAATCTCTGAACTTAAATCAAATGAAACGATAAAAGATGATACATCATCTGATGCTATCAATAGAATACAATCTTAATCTTCTAACTTTCATTGAAAAATATATTATTTATATATAGCAATTTTTTGTATTAATTTTTGTAAATTTCTATTTAAAAGAAAATGGAAGAATATTTAGAAGTTGATGACTACAGAGTTAATATATTTTAATATTTAGGAGGAGGGTGTTAGGGTTAAATTTTTTAATGTTTAAAAATAAGCACTAATGAGGAAATCGTAGCTAAAATAACTAAAATTAATTTTAAAAATGAAAATACTTATGAAAGAGAAATTAGTATTGTGAATTCTATTAAAAATGAAGAAAAAGTATAAAATTTAGTGAAAATATATGATATTTTTATAATTGAAAAAGATGGAGAAAAATTACTTATAGAATTTATGGAGAAATGTGAATCAGATTTAGGAAAATTAATGAAATAATATAAATAACAAAATCAATAGTTCACATTTTAAGAAGTATTAGATTTTTCAGCCTAAATCATTAGAGGATATAGTTGTTTGAATTCTTTAAACATTATTCATAGAGATATGAAACCAGAAAATTTATTAATATAAAGATAAGCCGGTAAAATTGAACTGAAAGTAATTAAGTTTAAATATTTAAGATTACTGATTTTGGAGTAGGTAAAGTATTAACAAATGATGTTGCTACTACTAAAACTGGAACACCTATATATTAAGCTCCAGAATTAAGTTCTAAAGAATTAATATATACAAGCAAATCAGATATTTTCTCATTAGGAGTTATATTATATTAACTTGTTTATAATAATGAGATTCCATTTAAGTCTGATTAAAAATCTATAGATCATATTAAATAATCTCTTAAAACTTAACCAATTAAATGTCCATAAAAAGAAGGATTTGAACCTGAATTTCTTGAATTAATTGAATAAATGCTACTATTTTCATAACATGATAGAATTGGTTGGGATTAATTAATAAATCACTATTATTTTAAAAATTATTTTCCAGAAAAAAACTAATATGGTACACATAAGAATTTTAAAAATCTTTATGAATATGTTATTGCTATTTATAATTAAACATGCAAAATTTAATAAATTTTAGATAAAATTCCATAAGAATTTGATTGGCAAATAGCTTCTATTATGTTAACTTAATATGTTTTAATAAACTTCTAAAAAGAACTTTTTCATATGTTAGATTCAATTAAAATAGAAAATTAACAATTCAATAAATCAATCTCTACTGTTTTTCATAAGAAGGTTGATAAAAATGAAATATAATAAGCATTATAAAATTATAAAATTTAAATAGACATGGAGAAAACAAATTAAGTACTAGAGGTAAATATAATTGATTTCAATTAGGATTTAAAATAAAAAATTAATTAAATTTTAGAGAAAGTTTCTGATTCTTTTTTTAAAGATTTTTATAATTCTACTATTTAATAACCAGAAGATTAAAGTTTGTTTGATTTTTGGCATTTGAAATTTCAACATATTTTTAGAACCTACATTCGAACATGGTTAAGTGGATATATGCGTGATAAAAGGTTGTCTTTAACAGAAGTATTTTAATTAGAGAAATTTTCTTATCTTTTAGACGAATATCCAAAGACTTCTTATAATGATTTTGAATAAAATTAAATTCATTCAAAAATCATCTAATAAGATTTCGCTTTGTAATATCTAAAGCAAAAACAAATAATATGAAAATTTATCTATTATTTTTTTTATTATATTAATTTTATATACAGAAATAATTTTTTTATCAATAAACTACCTTGATATTATTAAAAATCTGCAAGAACTATACAAAAAAAGATAATGAACAACTTAAAGGATTAGAGTGATGGCTAGAAATTTGAAATGAAAAAATTAAGAAAATTATAAATTTACAGAAATAGATTATATCACAAAAATAATAAATATAAAGATTATAATAATCAATTTAAAAAGCAATTAAATGAAAAAAGAATTTATATACAATTTGAAGATGATAAAATTAAAAATTAAAAAAATTTTTAGAATAGCGTAATAAGCTCAATTGATATTAAGAGTAATATGAAATTGGCTTGAAAATTTAATACAAAAATAAGCTTAAGTAATTGAATTGTAATAATAATTAAAATAACACAAATTGAATTCATAATCAAAATATAGATAATAAGAATATGGATCATAATTATTTATATGAGAAATAGAAAGATTAAACTAATAATATAATAATTTTGAAGAATAAATAAATTAATTTAGAATTAGTGTTTGATAAGATTATTATTATTAAATATTTATTTCATAAAAACATCTTAAGAAAAGAAAAGTTTAAAATGAAAAAAAGAATTGTTTATTATTTTGATTCGATTAGATAATTATATTTAATATTAAAATATTGAAATATGATAACTCTAATATGGTTAGTGCATTTTGATAAAAGATGGCTTTGTTTTAATTGTCCAATAATATAATCAATGTGGTATTCTAAAATTACTCTGTAGGCTTTTTGGAACAATATATTGCTTTTTATTAGCCGGTATTGATTTATACTCGATATATTTTCATTAATTCTGCCCATATGCATTTAAGCATTTGCTTATAAATATATTGATCCTATTAATTTTAGCAGGGCTATCTTATATAATTTATGCTAAAACTTTATATAAAAAAGTAATATAAAACGCATAAAATAATAATAGGAAAAGATGCAAAAATATAAAAATAGATAGGATATTGCTGTTAGATTAAATCATTGGACAATTAGAAAAGTTTTACTATCAAAAATTGGTTTTAGTGTATTTTTTGTAGGAGTTGTATAAAATATATGGGCATTGAAAACATTTATAAATTTGTAGGAATGTCAAAATTGTGAAGGTATGTAGCCAAATATACTTAAATTAAATTTATTGTTAACAATTCTAGCATCTATACCAATAGCATTTATGATAATTTGTTACATATTAATAAAATCAGTTGCTTTAATAACTAGTTCTTTATTCCCACATACGTATATAAAAATAAAGAAATTATTTTGTAATTGATATTCAATATATACATAATATTAATTGATAAATATTTGAGTAATTTTTAAAATATATGTATTAAAAACTGAATTCATTGTTTCATAATGAAGTGATTCCCTTCTTTAAAGGACTAATTAGAATAATTCCATCCCCTCTTAGGTAAAGTGCATCTAATTTTCTTTTAGTTTTGATTCCTTCTTAAAATGATGTTTCTTCAGCTTTGCTAATAATCATATTTAAATGATTGTCATAACTAACTAGAGTCCCTTTAAGTTCTATATTATTTCTCATTTTGATATAAATTTATTATGCAATTGAAAATTTAAGCACATCCAATGGTTCATCTAAAGTGTCCATGATTATAAAATAATAATAATTTAATTATACCGTTTTTATGAAATAAGTACTATTGATAGTGATGCTTATTACTTTAACATTCTAAACAGGATTATAAAGTAAAGTAGATCAAGTTATGGCATAAATGGATAAAATTGCATTAAAAAATGATTTCTCAAAGTAATTAGCAAGTCTTATTGAACTCAAAATGTTGTAAAGTTCTTACGTTGAAGAAGTGTTAAAAGAAATTAAAAGTATAAGAGACTAATTAATTGCTGATTAAAGTGTAGAAGATTAAGAATATGCAAAAGTATTTAAATTTAGTAATAATACATAAGAAAATTGGTCAATTGAATGTTGAAATAGAGATTTTAGAGATATAAACAGAAAAACTTGGAAGAGAATTGCAAAGATTAAATTAATAAATAGGAGAATTAAATGAAGATATAAGCAAACTTATTGGTACTTAATAATCTTAAGAGAAATAATTAAATACATTAAACTCAAAAGAAGAGGAAATAAGAAATCAATACAAGAGTGAAATAGAAACTCTAAAAGTAAATAGTTTAAATTATATTTAGCAAAGAAGTATAAATAATATAAAATCTATTGATGGATTAAATGAAATGATTGCAAAATTACAATAAGCAGTATTTGCAGAATAAAATAAAACAACAATTTTATCTTAATAACATACAAAATAATATATTGATGAATTAAGAAATTCTTTAGGACCAAATCATCCTTTAACTGCTTTAGTAGCTGTAACAACAAAGTATATATATATTAATAAATTATATATATATAGATTTGATATACCAACTGTAACTAGAATAATTCAATTACTTGAAAATATTAGAGATTAAAGAATATCTGAAAATGATGGAGCAGAGGAATATGAAGTTAAGGTTACATAAGCTTATTAAATAACTTTAAAAGAAGTAACAGAAGTTAGAGAAAGATTAAGTGCTGATTATTCTAGAACTTTAATTACTCTAAAAAGAAGAAATGAAGAAAATGTTATTTAAATTTATTTATATTTTATAGGCATTATCAACAAAGTCTAGAAATCAAATATAAAAAGATTTACCGATTGCTCAAGATTTACTTTAATAATATAGAAATGAAAGAGAAATTGTTTAATCTAATTATAATCTTAGAAGTGCAAAAAGAGAAAATGAAGTTAAAATCATTACTTAAGCTTATACTATAGTAGCTTAATAAGTTAAAGTATGATCATATCAAAAAAATCAATATTTTTTTATTATTTTATAAAGTAAAATAAATTTATTCATTATGAACTAATCTATGACCAAATTATATTCCTAAGATGGAACAGGAAGAGATTCATATATTTTTAATGATAATGGAGGTTTTTACCCTGGAAATTTCAAATTATAAAAAAAACCATCCAATCAAAACTGTAATTGTTTTTCTCAAATTCTAAGGGGCTTATGGTACTTATTCTCCTTAAAAATCTCATTTCAAACCTGAAAAACGCCAATTTTATTTTAGTGATGGAACAGGAAGAGATACATATGTAATTAGGAATGTTCAAGATAAAGCATACTTTTCACCTGATTTTTCATTTCAATTAAGAAAATATGATTCATAAGTTTTAAGTCCTTAATATCCATATAAATTACCTCCTTTAAAATAAGCTTAATTATCCATTAAATCTGATAAATAGAAAACATTAATATAGAGATTAGCTAAACCAAAACTTAGAACACAAAATGATTGAATAAGTATTTTTTAATACAAATTTATCATATATCATTTATATATATATATAGATATATTATTATAATTTTCATGCAAGATAACAAAATTTACTTTACACCTGAATCAGCCATTATTTTACAAGAATTAAAAGTCAAAAAATAATTGAAACCTAGATAATTATCTTAAGATAATCCTAATATTAATTTAAAACCTATTAAAATACCATAAAGAAGCAGACAAATTTCATTAACGAAAGAATTAGATTATTATGTAAAACAATCAATGTAAACAAAAATCAAAGAAAAATAAAAAAAATTAAATCAAGAACTTGAATGTTTTAAATATTAATATAAAGATATCTTATAAGATAATCCTTATGTAAATACTAAACTCAAACAAAATTTTTTTAATATGAAATTTTCAGATGAATAGAGAGAGACTTATGCAATTAGATTAGGACGACTTGCAATCAAACATAATCAACAAATTAAATAAATGTAAAAAATAGTAGATGATATTCATGTATGTATGATAGAGTAATTCTAATTTAGAAAAAATATGAAGCTTAAAATGAACAATTAAACTCATATATACCAAAAACTATAGAGACTTAAATTACAGAAAGTGATTCTTATATTAAAAGTGGGAAAATATATAATCATGATATATTGGCAAAATATTAATAAATTAAATACTAGCATTTTTGGAACAAAATACCTAAAACACTAGCACATTGAAATATTCTTATTTATTTTCAATTTTATAATTATATATTATGAATTATCAGAAATGGGTATATTTAATGATATCATCATCTTAATAAGAGGGGTGCATGAAAATTCATCATAAAGTACCATAATTTAGTTTATAATAAAATTATTTATTAATTTATTTTTTATTAAAAAAATTATTTATATAGTAGAAATATAATGCTATTCTGATTTTATGGTATAAAATTCTAAAATGATATTAAATTTTATTTTCAAAAAGATAATCATATCTAGATTAAACATTGAATCTTATTCTTAAATTGATTTAATTTTAATTAAATAAAACATATAGAATCAATAAATAAGTTTTCTTTTAATATTATTTCTTAAAAAGATTTATTAATATAATGATTATTACTTAAAAAAGTATATATCTTAATTAAAAACTAACAAAAGATATTCTTCCACATACTTATTCTAATTATTTATTTAAATTTGTCAGGATATATTAAATATAAGCCTACTGTGAAAACGATTTGTTGTTTGGTCTAAATAAATTATAAAAAATATAATTATGACTGTTTGAAATAGCATTCATCAATATTTTATCATCTTTTAAGACTTTTCAAATAACTTAATGAACATTTATCGAGATTGATAGGAATTCTATATTAATTTAATAGAAATAATTGAAATTAAAAAAAGAATTGAGAGATATGATTATAAATTGTAGTAATCTTATATATTTTTTGATTTTTCTTTAAATATAAATTAAATGAGAAAATAAACAATATATTATATGATTTTTATATAATAATAATAAAACACTAATTTCCATTTTAATATCTGATTTATATTAACATTTAAGTTCTTTGATAATAATTATAAAAATGGATAAAGTGAAGAAAACTTCTTGGGAGAAAATCACAACTCTTTTATCATAATTATATAGTGTTGAATTGCAAATAAAAGAAACACATTTTACTTTACAAAGCAGTATTTATACATTAGTTTCATTATTTCATTCTTAATTTAGTTAATTGATAGATAGAAATGATATTATTGATTCAATATAACAATTAGATTTTGAGACTCCTTAATTATTTAATATGGGCAGGAACTTACAATCAGAGTTTGCATTTACTTCAAATCATAAGTATATTTTAAAAGTTATATCTGGAACATAATACAGATATTTTAAAAACACATTCCATTAATATTATTTCAAAATAATTGCTAATAAGAATTGTTTGTTAGCAAAAACATTTGGAATATATAAATTTGAAGATCGAGATAATATATCATATTTGGTCCTAATGGAAAATTTATTTTATGAACATAAATTATAAAACAGTTAAATTATAAGTATATATGATTTAAAAGGAGCTTAAAGCAGTAGAATTACTAAAAATTTTGATGAGTAATTTCAATAACAACAATAATTATTGTAAAATAAAGCCCAAACCATACCTTTATTAAAAGGAAAAGATGAAGATTTTAAAAAAATAAGATTCTTTTAAGATTTCTCTGTTGAAAAGAAATTAGATTTAATGAATTAAATTAAATAAGAAAGTGATATTCTTGCAGAAGCCAATACAATGGATTATTCATTAATGATAATTACCGGACATATTAATTAATTTTAATAAGGTAAGAGACTCTTTAAATTAAATAATAATGTTGGTACAATAATAGGGATTATTGATTATTATTAAGAATATAATAGTACTAAAAAACTAGAAAACAAATTTAAAACATGGTTTGGAATGCATAAACCAGATTAACAAATTAGTTGTGTTGATAGTGATGCATATAGAAAAAGATTTCAGATTTATTTTTAGTAATTTCTTTAAGATTGAATGATAAATTTTTAAATATCTTTTATGATAATTAGAAAATATAATAAATCTTTTAATATTCTAAATTATAATTATTAATACAATTAGTATACATATAAAAATAAAGTAATGAACCATTTATTATCATTATAATAATATATATATATTTTTGAAAGTTAATGTAGAAAATATTAATTTAATTTAATCATTCACTATTTTATGTTTTTCTTCCTTAAATATAATTTTAGAGATTAAACTTGATTATATTTTAGTTTAGACTATTAGTATATTATCTTAAGAATAATTGTTACAAATAATAATATTCTATATGAGATTTGTTAAAGTTTGAAGTGAATAAAATTATATATTTATTAGAAAATATTTATATATATAACAATTCAGGATATATTTTTATAATCATCTTAAAGAGACTGTTGACATAAATACATTTATTTATTATTATTGCCATTATTGTTTTTTGTATTTCTTTTTAGGATATAAAACATCTGTAATATCTATTAAAGGAGGTCTATTGGAATGTAAAAGATTAGTTTAAATAATATCTTAAGGGCCTTGATTCTCTTTATTTGGATTTTCATATTCTTATTCAAATTTTAACTATTTTGAGTACATTTTTGAATTCAAATTTAATAATTTTTTTATTATTTATTTAAAAATAGAGAATGTCTTATAAAAGTTCTGTTTTATAAAATTCGCTATAATTGTTATCTGAGATTAGAAGTTCATTGGCTACTACATAAGGGAAATAATAACAAAATTAAAAAGGAATTAAAAAATAAGTAAAAATTGAATATCATATTTGAGTTATGTTTAATTTGAATATGATTAATAAGAAGAACCAAGAATATATCCACCTGAATGCATGAGAGTTGATAAATAAGTTGGATAAGCAAGCTCTGCTAATTTAACTGAATAAATTCTTGATTAATTAAGAATTAATTAAAAACAATTTGAAAAGTAGTGTTCAGAAATTGAAAAATAAATTAAAGAGCTAGTTGAAAACATTGAAACTGAAGATGAAATTGAACCAATTTAAAATCGTAAACCTTATAAAAGAAATTGATTATTATAATATTTCATTTATTAATTTTACAAATATATACAGGAACTGATTAATATATTTACAACTCCAATATTTTATGGATTTNATACAATTAGTATACATATAAAAATAAAGTAATGAACCATTTATTATCATTATAATAATATATATATATTTTTGAAAGTTAATGTAGAAAATATTAATTTAATTTAATCATTCACTATTTTATGTTTTTCTTCCTTAAATATAATTTTAGAGATTAAACTTGATTATATTTTAGTTTAGACTATTAGTATATTATCTTAAGAATAATTGTTACAAATAATAATATTCTATATGAGATTTGTTAAAGTTTGAAGTGAATAAAATTATATATTTATTAGAAAATATTTATATATATAACAATTCAGGATATATTTTTATAATCATCTTAAAGAGACTGTTGACATAAATACATTTATTTATTATTATTGCCATTATTGTTTTTTGTATTTCTTTTTAGGATATAAAACATCTGTAATATCTATTAAAGGAGGTCTATTGGAATGTAAAAGATTAGTTTAAATAATATCTTAAGGGCCTTGATTCTCTTTATTTGGATTTTCATATTCTTATTCAAATTTTAACTATTTTGAGTACATTTTTGAATTCAAATTTAATAATTTTTTTATTATTTATTTAAAAATAGAGAATGTCTTATAAAAGTTCTGTTTTATAAAATTCGCTATAATTGTTATCTGAGATTAGAAGTTCATTGGCTACTACATAAGGGAAATAATAACAAAATTAAAAAGGAATTAAAAAATAAGTAAAAATTGAATATCATATTTGAGTTATGTTTAATTTGAATATGATTAATAAGAAGAACCAAGAATATATCCACCTGAATGCATGAGAGTTGATAAATAAGTTGGATAAGCAAGCTCTGCTAATTTAACTGAATAAATTCTTGATTAATTAAGAATTAATTAAAAACAATTTGAAAAGTAGTGTTCAGAAATTGAAAAATAAATTAAAGAGCTAGTTGAAAACATTGAAACTGAAGATGAAATTGAACCAATTTAAAATCGTAAACCTTATAAAAGAAATTGATTATTATAATATTTCATTTATTAATTTTACAAATATATACAGGAACTGATTAATATATTTACAACTCCAATATTTTATGGATTTAGAAGAACAATAGAGAATATTATCACCTAATCATCAACTTTTAATTAATGAAATATTGTAAACTCATTAATTTCAATCAGTTTATAAAATGTGTCATAAAATTGATAATAGTCTATTCAAGAATTGTAGTTAACCATTAATGAATATAAAAAATTAGATTTAGAAGATATAGAAACATAATTATAGCTTTTAGGATGTTAAATAATAAAAAGTATTAAACATTATGAATGAGTAATTGAAGACTGAAAATATTAGATAAGAAATGATAGATTTGATTTTAGAAAAAAAACCATTCCCTAAAATATTTTAGTTTATAGAATTAAATAATATGAATCAGTTTGAAATCATCTACTGCGAGAAATTATAAAAATATTTAATTGAAGCACAATTTCATCATCAATATATAAATATTGCCAGTTTTTAATTTGATAGTAAGTAATAAATTAATTCAAATTGCAATGACAAAGAAATAATAATTGAAACTATAGAATTACTTAATTAAAATATGCATCAAATTATTAATCTTCAAATTATGAAGATAAATGACTATTATTGGATTAGAAATATATTTTAAAAATAATAATCAAAATAATTCAAAGGATTAAATGAAATTATTAGTTAAAAAATGGAATATTTATATGAATCAATTCAAAATCACTTAATAGTATTATAAAATAATAGAAATAGATAAATAAAATAACCCTTTATTATTTATGAAATTATGAAAATCTTACTTTACTTTGCTAATCAAAAAGATATGATTATTCCTGATCTTTTACTAAATTTGGGTTATAAATCTAAATATGATTAATTCAATTTCAAATATAGGTAAATCATATGTCATTCTAATCTAACATTTTTAAATTAATTAATTGAATTACCAGAATTAAAAGATATTGTTCATATATTAAATATTCCTGATAATATGTAAGGTGAGTAATAACATAAGGAATATTAAGAATATTATATACATGAAATATACTCCTTTTTTAGATTTATTAAGTATATAACAATTGACGAAGTTATTTTAACTTAATTATAAATATTATTTAAGAAATTAAATGATTATAGAGAAAAATTAACAATCATATATGATAATTAATAATTCAAAGGATTAATATCTCGTTTAAAATTACTTTATAAATCAGAAATTAATAGTTAATAATAACCTGATAATGAAAAATTTAATAAAACATAAATTAATTATATTTTGATTGTTTAATTACTTTCAGAAATCAAAATATTTACATTAACTACTTAAAATAATAAAATTGATGATGAATAAATATAAAAGATGTAAAATTATAATGATGCAAGTGATTTTGATGATGATAATGAAGAATTTAAAATATTTTAGTAAGAAATTTAAAAAACTGTTTGGAGTCCTAAAGATTATAAATATGTTAACATCTTTAAATACTTTATTAATTAGATGAATTTGTATAAAATACCATTTCCTACTCTTCTTACTATTGTTTAATTTTATAATTATAAATTTACAATTAATTGTATTAAGACAACTTAAGAAGAATTACATAAAAATTAATAATACATTCGATTTTTATTTAGATTATTGGCTAAACATTTTAAAAGAGATTAGAAGATATCTTTAAGAGAATAACTTGTAAATTTATAAGTAGATAAAATTATTAAATGGCCTAAATGTATATAACAATAAACTATTTTGATAAATGAAAATAAACATTTATTAAAAGATGAATTAAAAGAAATTATGAAAAATAAATGCTTTTAAAAGTTTTATACAGAAATGATAGAAGCTAATGAAACAAATGAATTGAGAAAAGAAATCTTAGAAAATTTAAATGATATTTTTAATTATATGCAAACTATATAATGAATTATTTAATATCATATAAAATATATTTCATAATCACATATTTATTTATTTTTTAAAATGTCAACTTTTATTAGTTAAATTTTTGCTTCTATCAAATGTGTTAATCATAAGTAGAAGACTGAATTTATTAATTTATCATCTTCATTAAACTAAAACTAATCAAGACTTTTATGTCAAAAGTGTGATTTTAATATTAATTGTGATAATGTTTTTGAAAAAAATGAGGTTGTCGAATTTTTAGAAAATATATAAATTTAATAAAAAAACCTTCAAGAAGATTATGATAAATAATATAATTTGTTTAGGTAATTAAAGGATTAGATTAATGGTTATTTAAATTCCATAGAAGAATAATTCTAATAAGAAAAATAAAGTATTTTAGAAATTTAAATTATAAAACCAGGCAATACTTTTGATTTATTTCTGTAAAATAATAATGGAATGAATATTGACTTAATAAAAAAAATGAGTGATTAACTTAGTTAATTAATTATATAAAATTAAGATACTTTATAATTAAAAACAGAATCAATTATTTAGAAAGAAGAAGACTTATGGAAATTAAAATAAAAGATTGAAAAATTATAACAATTTGAACAATTAATCAATAAAAGAGATAGTTAGATTTATTAATAATAACAATAATTATCATAATTAATGTTATCAACAACATAATCATTTATTAATATATAAGTTAATTTTATAAAGACTTATGAAAAAAAGCTTGATGAATAAATAATTTATGATTTAAAATTTAATAATAATGGGAATATTTTTGTGATTGCAAGTAATTTAATTGTAGATACAAATAGTTATGTTTAGATTTATTAGAAATAAAATGGAGAAATTATACTGATATAAAATATAGAAATTCATGAAGGTGATGTTAGATAAATTTGTTTTAATTCATAAGATGATAATTTCTTTACAGCATGTTAGGATAAAAAAATACGTTTTTGGAAATAAAAAGAATAAAATAAATGGAGTTTAGAATAAGAATTAATTGAACTTAATTCACCTGCTAATTGTATAATTTTGAATAATTCTTAAAATTATTTAGTAGCAGGAGGAGATTGCTTATATTTTTGGAAATTAGTAAATGGTAAATGGACACATGATAATTAAGAGAAAGATTGTGGATAAAGAATAAAAACTTTAAGTTTTAATTTAAATGATTAACTTTTAGCAGTTGGATATTAAGATTATTCAATTAGGATATTTGAATATTATAATGAAAAATGGATTTAAAAAATGTAAATTTAAAAATAAGCAATGCTAATTAATTTTTATAATGAAAATGATTTAGTTGGAGTACAAAGAAATGGTTATTTTAATTTTTATGAATATGATAATTAAATTTCTGATTATTAGATTAGTGAGATATAATTGAATGAAGAGAATGAAAATTATATAGCAGATTTTTGTATATAAAAAAAAATATTTGCATTGTCATAATAAGGAAAAGGTCCAATAAATCTGTTTATGGCAAATGAAAATAGAGTATCAAAACCATTTTAAACAATTCCATTTTAAGGTGATTAATTGTTTTTCTCAAATAATGGAAATCATCTTGCAATAATATCAAATAAATAATTATTCATTTATTAAGATGAAGGAGAAAGATATTGATAAATATATGTAAAATTTATAAAATTTAGATCAATATAATTTAATTTTTTATTAAATATAATAATTATATACAGTCTTTATATATAATCATTTTAAATAATGAAAATAGAAAAACGATGATAATAATATAATTATTATTCTATTTAGAATATAATTAATATAGGATGATTAAAGATATATATATAATATATTATAATAATAAATCAAAACATTCAATTATTAAATTACTTTTTGCGATTGAAATTTTTAAGCTATCGAAATTATCTTAATTCTTCTCCATCTTAAGTTTCTACTCTAATGAATTAGAAATATTCATTAATTTTATTGATGATAAATTAGTCTAATCCATTTTTAAGTTAATCAATAGCATAAGGAAAACTAAAATAAATATAATAGATATACGTATTCTTAACATTTAAAAGAGTTTATTTGAATTTAGAAAATTCATCCTCTTTAACAAGTGGACTAAGGAATTATTCAGTTTATTATTAAGCTTATGTCATTTCTTCCTCATCATTAAAATCACTATCATCTTCATCATCAAATTCATCATCCATATAACTAATGTTATATAAATAATATAGATTACTGATTTAATTTATATTTTTAATCTTTTTCATATTTTTCTTAAGCAATCAAATTATTTGTAATAATACTAATTAAATTTGGTGTAAGTAGATTTGGTTATTTAAGAATCAATGATGACATAGTTATAACAAATAATTTAATATCATATCCTGGTGAATATTTAGTATCTAAAATACGATTATAAACATCATTAAAGACTTCAGATAAAATTTCATATGTTTTTTTAGGTATTGCATATAAAGAACTTAATATTATACCAGTTATTCTTGATTTTAAATGTTCATTCATATCTTATTTTTATAAAATTTTAATAGTTTAAAATAGAATTTCTGAAAGTATATTAGTTTTAAGATCATCACCTAATTCTTATATTCCTAATTAAATTAATAATGCTCCTTCTCCTTATTCTATATCACCATAACTATCTTCATTTTATAAATTCTAAAATGCCAATTTAAAATATATAGATTATTAATTTTCATTCAAAAAATAGTTTCTACCAAAATGCATATATTAATTTAATGTTTCAAATAGATTACATAATCTACCTTAATAATTTTTAATTATATTTTAAAAATAAGGTAATATTTACATTTATAATTCTGATACAACTGATAATTTAGAAATACATCCAGATATAAATAATACTAAATCTTCATCAAAATCAATTTTATCATTATTAGCAAGCATTAAATATAATTATGATAAATGCTATTCTAATTTTCCTAATATTTCACCAAACTCATCTTAATCAACTAATGATCTTAATACATTCCAACATCTATTTAAATATATATGTCTTTCTTAATCACCTGAATTTATTTTCTATTATTCAATTATTATTCTTTATGTTAAAATTTAAACCAAACCAATCAATAAATTATCATTTTATAAAAATTAATGAGGATATCTTTTTAATAAATTTGTTATTGTTTCAAAATGTCTTTCATATGTACTATATTAAAGTCCATTACATAATTATGGAAATACTATTACTACCAAATCTTTAGTTTTCATTTTTAAATCATCATCTTCAAATATATCTTTCAATGCATCTATTGATTAATAAAGTACTACTGGCTCTTAAGGTTAAACAAAACTTATCATTATTTATAAATATGCATTCATATTTTATGATTAAGTATCCTTCTTAAATAAATTATCACAATAATAACCAAAAAATAAAGATAGTCTTAATTTTATTATCTATTCTTTAACATTCTAAAAGAACTATAAATTATCAGTCAATAATTGTTCCATTAATAAAACTATATCCATTCTTTTTTATATCAAATAACTCATAATTGTCAATACAACCAAACTACTCTCAATTCTATCAACTGCACTATATTCTTTAAATAATTTCCTATTATATAAATGTATATCTACTTCTCTTATAAAGCTTGAACAAATGTTAATTATTACTCTTTAAATTACATTGGAGTATTAGATAAAATATTTATTGAATGTTATGATATTATCACTGCTAAATTTGCTAAAAATGTTGTTGATCCATCAATATGATCACATAAAGTCTCTAATAATGATGCTGCTGCTGTCTTTGGAACATCTGATTACTATTTATCTACTGAATCCAATGCTAAATTTACGAATTCTTCTGGTTCATCTTTCATTTATTAATATTCTTTCTATGATGTTATTAAAAATGGATATATTGCATCTGTTATTAACGATATCTTAGAATCAGAAAATAATTGATATTGTTCTGTCTAAGATCCTAAATTTGCCAATAATTTCATTATGTATGTTATTATGTTTCCCAAAAATGGCTTACTTTATTATATTATATCATATATATACTTTTATATTTATTGAATCGGTTCATTATTAACATAGGACAATAAAGAATAAATTAACAATTATGTTATTGTAGTTAAATAAGGTCCAAATGCACCTTTCTTTACTTCATTCTTATTCCGACTATTCAATAAAACTTAAAGACTTAAAAAATAAATCTTTAACACTTATGCTTTTATCTCATTTAATTGATTGTCAAAATGATCAATACCTGTATTTATTATAGCGCAATTTTAAATCTACTTACCTATTTAAGGTGAATACGATAATAATATCATAAGAACGCCAGAAAAAGAATTTAATTAAAACAAGATATTTTGAATTGGTTATGTTTGTTCTTTTTAACTGTTATTTTTGTCAAATACTTTTTCACATAAATCACAAACTGCTTATGTGTATGTTCTTATTGTTATTATGAAATCTTCTGCTAATTCCTTTGGTTACTCTGTCAATTTAGTCATTATATATGCAGTCTAATTGAAAAATTCACTTATCCATTCATAGCCATGTTATACCACCGAACTATAGGTTTATAGTTCTAAAGACTCTAATAAAATTTTAAAAAATAAGATTCCTGTTTAATATTACCATTATTAATCTTGACGTAGAAATTCTTTCATCTTATTCTCAATTTCAGTCTTTACACCTAGATTTAAAATTATTTATTACTTTTATCTTTTTTAACTATCAAACTCATTGACTTTATCAAGGATTATTTATATTTCAAGTGTGTTTATTAAGACATCAGAATTGCTAACAAAGAATTTGCATGATGGATTGATAATTAAACTTAATTAATTAAGAAATAAATATACTACCATTTTTAGTTGTAATCATCTTTAAAACAACTTAGTTCAACAAACTGGCTGCCTATTCTTACACTATTCATTATTAAAATATAATCTTACTTTTATCTTATGTTATAGCAATTTATGCAATCTATTGAAAATTCTAAATGTTGTCAATTAAACTTGCCACTAATTGTTTTTCTGTCTCGTTTCTTATTATATTATCTGAATTTGTAAAAACTGTTACTAATTAGTCGTAGATTTCAGAAGCCATCCTAAATCAATATTTAAATTATTTAAATATTATGTATGAAAATATTTATCAATTTAATATTCTCACAAATTAAAATATTTTAATTATGTTTTATTACCTATTATGATTTTTGAAGTAAAGAGCCAATAAAATGAAATTTGACAATAATCGAATAAAATAAATATCATATAGGTGTTTTTAGTATTTTCCTTTTCTTTTTTTTCCCTTTACTTCCAGAATCCTATCTTTATTAATTTTATTATTTTTATTTATATTATTCTAGCATATCCATTAAAGTAGTCAATTCATTCATTTTATTTTCAATTTAAATCAATAAATCTTACGATTCTTGTTCATCTTTCTAATTTTCTGAATTCATTTATTGATAATCATTTTTTGTTCTCTATTGCAATTATTGCAGTTTCTTTTACAATTATTTGTTTTACCTTAGTAACTACTTACAATTAGAGCATTCTAAATAAAATATATAATTAACCTAATTCTTCAGACTCTTCTTGAAGTTGTTCTTAAATGATAGGATAATCATCTTATTGATTTTCTTCTACATCTTCATAATAATTCTTCTGTTCTTTAAATAATTAAATATTGCGAACCAACTTGTCAAATATATCCTTAGAATACGGTTCAACAAATCCTGGATTTTCTCTTAAATCTAAAGAGATTAATGATTCATTTGTATCCAAAATCTAACTAAACAATTTAACACCTTCTTCTCCAATTTGATTTTCTCTCAATCCAATATTCTTAGTCCAAGAATCATACATCAAAAAATTGCATAAATCTTTAACACATCTATCATCAAACATATTTTGATGTAAAAATATTTCACATAATCCTTATAAAGTCAACTATTAAGGAGGTTCTAATAAATAAGATTAATAATGTAACCATCTCCTCTTATTTCTTCTGCCCATTTCATTTCATCTCTTCTACCAGCATGTGAACTTATAATTTTACCAATTATCATTCCAGCATTTTCTTTTAATAAATTATTTGATAAATCCAATAAATTTAGAGATACACATTATTAAATAGGTTCAGATAGAATTTATAAATGTTAACTTGTCAAACTACAATTTGTTATTTTTAATTCTTTTAATGTTTTTGTACTTTTCAATCCAAATGAAATAGATTCACAATCTTTTGGACTCAATATTAAATCAGTAATATGTATTTGCATTAAATTAAATTAGGTCTATGTTAAATTTAGATTAATAGCAGTTAATATTCCATTTATTATTTATTGTAGTTCCTCTAAACTTACTATATCATCTATTTTAATGTAAATTTATGAATAATACTTTTGTTCATTTTCTTTCTTAATCTACCAAATACAACAATAGAATCAAAATGACATAAACTTAATAATAATTATAATGGTATTATATCTTCTATTCTTATTAAAACTGCATTCAATCTTAATGATTGATCCTTCAAACCTTAAGCTATAGAATTATTATTTATTTAAATACTTATTGTTTTACTTAAATGAACATGTTATTCTTAACATATTTATTTATAAATCGAAAGATATTCACGATTTGGATTCTATGTTTATTTCATCTGTTAAATAAAAATTAATATAAAAATTAAAATTTTGTTAATGAAATCATTATCTGCTTCCAAATACAATAATCATTCCAATAATACCTTTAATACACCTGATAAAAAACAAACTAAAGTATGCTCTCTAATTATATAAGAGTAGATAAAACACACAATCTACTATGAAGTTAAGTGGTGAAATGATGCCCGTTTAAAGTTATCTTTATGAATAAGCACATTTAAAAGAAGAAGCATCAAAAAAAGAAATTATTAGACTTATTAGATTAGTCATTGATAGTCTTGAAAAAAATAAAAATATTAAACAATTAAATGATTAACTATCTAAATTAATAATTGGATTGAGAACATGTATTAATTAATAAGAAGTATCAAGTTATATCATTTAATTAATACAAATTATTCGAGAAATTAATAATAATCATTAATTTTTAAAATAAATTGAAAATGAAAATGATAAAGCTATTCTAATCAAACGTATTAATTAATTAGAATTATCAGCAAAAGAAAATTAGTGGCAATTTCGTATATATATATATCTATAAATAATTTTATTTAGAACTTTAAATTAGAGATCGTGAAACTAATCAAAAGATCAAATAATATTAAGAAGAATTAGAATAAATCAAAAATTATTAAAAATAAAATAAAAATACTAAACCATAATGTGATTCATCTTAAAAAATTGAATTAAAAAATCAAATAAAAATTATGTAATAAAAAATACAAAATCTTGCAGAGAAAGAAAAAAAACTTATATAATTAGTCAAAGCAGTTAAATCTAGAGGCATTGATGTTGAACAGATTTATAAAAATATAAATTAAATATCAAGTCGAAATAGTAGAATAACTAAAGATGATACAATTACTGATTTAGCTGATAGTTCTAAATCTAATTTTGCTGATATTTCATAATTCGATATAGGTCAAACTTAAATAAAAAGAAATCAAAAATTTTTGTTTGATTGATTATTTTTATTTCTACACATTTATTTAGTTTAATCATAAATAAAATTTATTCATAATGTATAATTCAAAATCTTTATGTATTTACTATTTACAAAACCTTTAGATCAATAAGTTTCACCAAATAGTGGACGTATTTAAAAAATATCTGAAAAATTGTCAACAATATAAATTGGAGTTGAAAATGAGAGATTTTAAAAACTTGAATAAGCTGAATAAAGAATTCAATAAGCTGAAGATACTTTTAATGAATTTTAAGAATAAATATTCACTAAACTTAATGGACTAAGAGATCAAGTATTTATTAAACCTTAATTCAAAAAGTTAGGAAAATTATAAAAATAAGTAGAAGAAGATAAATTAGCTAAAGAATAGGCAAATGAAACTAAAAATAGAGAAGTTTAAGCTTTAGAGAAGAAATTTGAAAATGCTATTGAAAATGAAACTTAAGCCAGAAAAGAAGGTGAATCTAAAGTTCTTCGTCTTCTAGAAGATAAAACTGCTTTATTAAGAACTGAAGTCTAAAAAGAAACTGCTTAAAGAGTAGATTCTATAGAAGGAATTCATTAAGGATTATAAAATGATTTACCTAAAATCTAAGAAGCTATTAGAAATGAAGCTAATGAAAGAGATGAATCTGATCAAAATGTATATAATTATTCCATCTTTAGGTTATGAAATCTATTACTGATGAACTTGTTAAACTTAGTAATCTTATTAATGTAGAAAAGAGAAATAGAGATGAAAGTGAATAATCAATATTTGAAATGCTTAAAGATATTGTTAACAGAGTCAAAGTAGAACTTGATTAAGAAAAAAAAACTAGGTAAAATTATCTTATTTCAACAAATTAGAGAATAATCAGAAGAACATCTTTTAAGTTTATTAGAAGATACCTGCAATAAATTAAGTATTGCAGCAAATCTATGAAATATTTTATATATTCAAAAATATATTTTGTTATTTCTCTATTATACTCAACTTTTTTGTGATAAATTAATTTTATTTATATTATTTATTATAAAATATTTACCATTTCAAAAACAGAATTATTATTTTTTTAAATTTTTACAAGAAAATTGTCTTAATGCATTCATTATCTCTTTCTCGCTAATTTTGGAAGCTATATAATTTCGAATTAAACTTATTCTTCGTGAATTCAACATTTTCTTCGAAAGAATTACAACTTTAACACTTTTCAATAATAATCCAAAAGAAATTTTAATTCATTTAATAACAGTTACAAAATTTAAGAAAAATTGAAAACCTAGTAATTTATCCATCATCAAAAATATTTTATCCAAATAAATTGATTTCTGTATAATTATTGAATATTCCAAAATAATATTATTATTAGAAAGTGATGTTTAAAATAAGGAATTTCTTTTGATACCTATTAAGTTTTAATTATAATAAAATAATTCCAAAATTTAATTTAAACTATTTCAATTAACTGCATCTTATATAAAGAAACTTTAATTTCCTTTAATCTTAATTTATAATAATTATAGTGTGTTCAAACAAAAAAGCCAGATACTTACAATAAATGTTTAAAATAACATAATATCGATAAAATAATTTAAAATTCTCCCTAAATTTTATTTTTGAATTATCTAAGCTAGAGATTTTATATCATATCTATAATGCTCATTGAAATTTTAATTAATCTGTCTCATTTAAGTAGGACTTGCTTGCTCATTTAATAAAATTATATTAAATCTAATTATCTTGATTATTAATGAATAATATATATTAGAAAACTTGGAAAAGATTTTCTAAAGAAAAGAATCTATTATTTATTCTTTTATAGATGAAAATTCCTTGTAAAATTTTTAATAGCATAAAGATTCAAAATTAAATAGATTGATATCCTGTTCATAGAAATAAAAACATTTAAAATTTACACATATAATAGTGATAGAAATATAAAAGTAATAGAAAGGTAACAAGGATAATTTTTTCATTTATATAAATATTGAGACAGTATATTAATTTACTAATTTTTTATTGAAATATAAATATATATATTTATTATTAGTTAATTAATAAATTGATGTTAAATAAAGAAAATAACCTTATATTCTTGTAAGCTATTTAAGAAAAATAATTTGAGAAAGCCTATAAAATAGGATCATAAATTTTGATAAAAAATCCTAATGAACAAAGTATAAAAAGGTTTATGATATTTTTGTAAAATAATCTTCAAGATTGTATAATATTTATCTAATTTATGTGAACTATTAAAGTGAAGAAGAAGAAGATGAAGATGATGATGAAGAAGATTTCCAAGAGTAATAATATGAGTAAAAAAGTAAAAAAACAAATAAAAAACTATAAGTATAATAATAAACAATATGAAGATGAATTTCATGAGAATTGATAAAACATAAAATAAATTTCAACCAAAAAAAAGATAGGATGTCAAAAATAAGGAAATAATTATTCCATTAAAAAATACAAAACAAATTTAAGAAGTCAGAAAGCTGAAACTTTCACAAAAAATTTCAATAAAACAATAATATAAATTATCTGATGCCCCATAAATAAAACCAGCTATTCCCTAAATTTCTATTTAGTTTCCTACTTTAACAAGAAAATGATTAAAAAGTTTTACTATTGAACTTATATATAATAATAATATTTGATATTTCTAGTTTATTTACATTATAAATATATAGAAAATGAGATAAAACTAATGAGAAATAAGATGCTTCACTTAATCATTTTAAATTTCTAAGACAAAAAATTACCTGAAATGCAACAGAATAATTCTGAAATTATATCAAAAATCAGATGTAATAAATAAAAAATAATGCAAAGAAAATAAAATATAAGTTTTAAGAATTCGAAATAATTAATGGTAATTATAAGACAAATACTACATATTGATAATTGTAGAAAACATCCTTTTTCATTAAATTTATTGTAAGAGTTACTTAAGACAAAATATTATTCTTCAGAACCACTTTCAAAAATCTTATTTATAAAGATTTGGTAAGTATTTTACCATTATTGATAAAATTATGTACAGATTATATTGTAGATGTTTAACATGCATCAAGAGAATGGAATTATTTTTATTTTTCTGAAATTGTAAATAAGTATATGAAAGATATACTATTTAATCATAAGAAAAGTGAAAAATTAGTATGAAAATATGAGTAAAATTATTATGATAGTCATGAAAAAGAGTTTCAGAATATGTTTATTAGGCAATAACTATTGAATTATCTAAAATATTCCATACTTGATATAAATTGAATCTTATATATTGATTTTGATATTTTATTTTTTACTTAATTTAGTATTTATTATACATCTTTATAAGTTAATTTTTGTATATTATATCTTATAATAGCATAAGATAATTATGTATCAATTAATGAGAGTTTGATATTTGATTAGATTAATAAAAATTGTAATAATCATAATTTAAAATATATAAAAAAGTGAGAATTAAATTATGAATATATGAAGTATAGATATAACTTTCTACTAACAATATAAATTATATTTTATAGATTAATTTATAAATAAATAGATAAAAAGGTTCATTGTTTTTACAATAATGTAGGGGTATTGCATTCTTTAATTTTTAATGTACTATCAGGAATTCTTATTTATCTTGTAGAATTGTATTATCTTACCATAGCCCCAATATTACAATTTTCAGCAGTTGGATCATCATAACTGTCTTATTTATTAATTGCCATATGTTTCATTTAACTATTAGTAAGGGCAAGTCTATGCAAATCTTTTTATTTTTTAGGTTCTTATTTCAATGGTATATCTAGAATAATAAAAAGTGATTTTACCAGTAATCTCTCTTGAATTTTATTTTGATAATTTAGCACTGTATTAACAAAATTTGGAAGCTCCAACAACAATAGAAGATTTCCTTTAATCCTATCTTTATATAGAGATATTAGATGAGATTGATTCAGAAGAATTAAAATTTAATGGAGATCTTTATTCAATTTCTTAAGTTCCTATTTTAACAGCATTTTTAAATTCAGAATATCCTTAAAGGTTATTTTAATATTTTTCAATGTATCTACTATATTCTTTAGCTAATTCTTTAAAATAAGGATGTTTTAAACACTTATAATATATTATTATAATTTACATCTTCTGAATTAATTCTAAGAGAAGGTTTCTTAACTAACATAGATTCAATAAGATTTTGCATTTAAATAGGAGCAGCTCTAAATTATTAATCTTTGAAATCTACTTCACATTACTTATTACTTTTAAGAATAGATTTTTAATCAATTCCTGCAAAAGGAGGATTACCTGTCTATTAATATTAGATTAATAATAATACAATTAAAAGATATAAGATTACTCCTGCACTAAAAACATCACATTTATCACAATAGAATTCTAATCCATCAACATATTCAAGTATTTCAGGTGCAACAAAACCAGGTGTACCACATCTTTTAAATAATGGTTCTTCATTTAAACTAGTAGCCAAACCAAAATCAGCTAATACTATTTCATAATTATTATCTGTTGATTTCAATAATAAATTTTCAGGTTTCAGATCTCTATGTATCATATTATTTTAATGCATATGTCTAAGTGCACTTATTAAATTAAAAGCCAACTTTTACATTGTTTCAGCTGGTAAGAAACCTGATCAAAATATTTATATATATATAAATACCTGTTTCACGTACTCTTTATAATAGTTCTCCTCCTTAAATCATATCTAAAATAAAGTAAATTGAATTAGTTGTTTCATGAACTTCATGTAATTTTACTATATTTGGATGATTTAATCTTCTCATTACTTTTATCTCATTTAATAGACTTTCTATTCCTTTTGATTACTGTGACATGTAACTTTTGCTAAAGGCCTTTATCGCATATTAATTATTATTTTCTTTTTTTGTCGCTGAATACACTTTTGCAAAACTACCCTTTCCAATCATTTTTTATACTGAAAATGCATCATGAAAATTGTTCAGAATACAATTCAATCGAAAATGAGATTTCCATATCTCATAATTATTTTTATCAGATGTAAAAATCTCAAGACTTTTCCCTTAATAAGAAAGTCTGAACCCATATAAAGTCTCATCTGAATTTAATTATACAAAATGATCTGAAGATGGATCAATAAATTAAACATGCATTGTTAATAATGGAGCTCTTTTCAATTACATCACAGATACTTTGAATAAAGTACTTTCACTCATTAAAAGAAATTTTTTTTTTATTCTTTATTTAGAACCGACCAGGAATTCTGATTCTAAAAGATTTGATTATTCCTTCATATAATATAACATGTATTATTACATCCAGTAAACATTTATCACACACATGCCAAAAAGTAGAAGTTGTTTTACCAAAATCAAAAATGGATTATTGCATAAAGTCAATCAATTATATGAATATACTTTATTTTTTTATAAAACTCCTTTAATTTATCAAACCCGATAATTTTAAAATTCCACCTAATCAAAAACGAATTTCATCTTCTCAAGACAATACAAATAGATAATTGATTATTACTTAATTATTGGTTCAGTACAATATTATATTACTATTTAAAAGTATTTCTTGTTATAAATTTCTATAGCATATATATCAAAATAATGATAATAAATTAGAATATGATATGAATTTTGTAGTTCTTAAGATTTCTGTCATAGAAACCATAATAATGATTAAACTAAAAAATTTACAAATTTGATTAAGATAATAATAACTATTTGAATATAAGGAGGAGTATAAAATTAGTAATGTAATTTATTTAGTTAGTTTGAATATGAATTATAGAAGAAAGTAATTTTATATTATAAAAAAATTATCGTTTTAATGAATAATAGCTTTTCAGCTGAAGGTCAAACTTATTAGATTAGAACTGTGACAACAAGTTAGAATGTTTAGAGAACAGGTAATGTAGAATTTCAGGATGCTGTATAGAGATATGAATAACGAAGATCATCAAGACCAAGATAAACATAAAATAATTAATAAACAACAGTAATCAATTCAAAATATGTATAAATGGAAAATGAGGGAAGAAATAGTAATTATGACTTAGAAAATTCAAGATAATCTTAGAGAGTTGTAGAGAAATATTAAATAAATAATCAGAATAGTCAATATGAAGTGAATAGATCAAGTGTTAAAGAAGTTATGGATAAATATAGAAGAGGACGTGGTAATTTTTATTGAATATATATAGGAACCACTACATCTTAATTATAAACAACAGAAGTTAAATACTCAGCTATTCCTTAACCATAATATGAGTAGTTTCAATAAAAAGAAACAATTTTTGAAGGCAGAAACAGTAGATATGTTGAAGAATAAGACTATTCATAGGATAAATAAGTGACATTAAATTATAATACTATTTAAAGTACTGTGATTTATATATATATAGCTAAGTAATAAGTGTATGAAGTAGATTATGAATAAATTAAAGAAGATTGTTAGATAAGTGACATTTACAAAAGACCTGAACGAGAAGATGATGAATAAATAGATTTATTAGATAGTGATTATGTTTCTTGCAAAATATTTTGAAATTAAATAAATTATTTATATAGATGAGCGATTAAACAATTAAAATACTTTAAATAACAGCATGTACATTGTCTCTAATAGGATCTCTATTTATCATTGTAGTTTATTTGAAAATGGGGATGAGAAAAAACTTTGCATTGAAATTAATATTGTGTTTAACTGCTTGTGATATTACATTTTCTTTGTCCAATTTAATGTACATAGAACCAGGTAAATGTAAATATACTATAAGGATGCAAACCAAATTATAAAATACTTTGTGTAATATAAGGGTTTTTAATTTAATATTCTTCTCTTGCATGTTTTCTTTTTTGCTTCTTTTTATGTTTATGCATATTTTGGACAGTGATTAAAAATAAAATCAATCTTAATGAATATTAAACACTATTCTAATCAATAGGATTTTGTATTCCTCTTATAATTGCTATAATTCCCTTAATAACTAATACTTATCAAACTTAATATTATGTTTGTGGAATAGGCGACGATGTGGAATAATTATGTAAAGATTAAGAATACAAACCAAAATTAATGAGAATTGAATAAATTTGCTTATTTTATGTTCCTTTATGGTTATTGAATATTGGTGCAATAACATTTATTATTAGAGTAAGTGTGTTTATGAATAAATTAAGAACATAATCAGAATAAAATTAAAGATCAAGAAGTTCTGATTTATAAGAATTGTAATAATATACATAATAAGAATATGAACTCAAATTATCTTAGAGAATTACTTAAAATATGTTATTTTATCCAATAATAATGTTGATTTGTTATAGTGGAATGACTATATATGCAGTAGCAAAATTATGTAATAATGAAATAACAGGATTAAAAGGAATAAGATTTGTAATGGCAGAATGTTTAGGATTATGTAATTCTATTGTATATGGATACAACGCTATAATAATAATGAGACTTTAAAAAATGATGTCACAATAATAAACATTGCCAATGATGTAATTTCGTACAAGTTCTTCTGATTCTGATGTTAATAGAAAATAATTTGAATCATTTCTTTCTATAGCAACCATTTATAATGATTAATGAATAATAAATGATATTCTCATAAAGGATTGAATTTTTGATGATGAGATCTACATTGTGATGGTGATCTAGTTTTAATTACACAAGACATCTATTTAAAAATCTTTTCTTGTTTTTTCATATCTGATTTCATCATTATTTCTTTGTTTGTTTCTATAAATTATGAATATAAACGATGTTCTTTTTGGGTCCAGTGACCTTTCATAAAAATTAATCTTTATACCATTATTATATGTTTTTCTTACATTTTTACGTCTTGTTTTTTTAATTGCTATCTATGTTTATAAATCACCAGCAAACTTTTTAACAGACTCAATTGTTTATTTAGATTCAATTGGTTATTCACTATGATATGTTTAAATGTTATACTCTAAACCTTCCTCCACCTTTATTTAGTTAAATGGATTTATCATCATGTGTTGATAACGCAAATTCTCAACAATTAGAAATTGTATATAAGAATTATAGACATTGTAAAGTTATTATTCAATCTAATAAAATCATATTTTACCCAATAGAGAGCGTTGATTTGGCATCATCAATTCAAAAGATATCAGAATTATTTTCTAGAGAAAAAAAAAGAAAAATAAATGTTTTTCAATAATCTCACTCAAAAGTATTAAATATACATAAAGATACATTATTTTCATTTCCTACGAACTTTTTTTAATTAAATTTATGACTTGTTAAATATGGACTATTTCATATGATAATGCATCAAGTAGTTTGAAACATTTTTTTATCATAGAACAATCTATCATATTAATATTATTCTCAATCCATTTTTAACTTAAGGTTCCTAAAATCCTTTTTAAACTATTTTTGTTATTTCCTTTTTTCTAATTTAATATATTAATTAGGATAATGATTTTACAATGAGAACATTGAATTCTTACTGGATTCAATTTTTAAATATACTTCATCTTTTTTTATTATAATTAAATTCATAATTTCTCAACGAATTCATTCTTAGTATTTTAAAAAACCATTTTTACCACAACAAATAATTTATTTATCTTCCAAGATTATTATTGTAGATGATCAACTACAATATATTTTTTGAATCTCCAATTTTAAGTATATCATATTTAATCTACCTTAAAAATCAATTACCCTTACTGATTTCAACCCAATACAAAACTTAACCATTACAACTCAAATACTTAGATCTTTCGAATCATAAATAATCAAATTAGCTTTGAAGAAATTTTAATTTAACTTAATAATTATCCAAATAAATTATCTTTCAACATAATTATCTAATAGTAGTTAACTCCTTTGATTAACATTTAGATAAAGAAATTTGTTGCAATATTTTAAATAACATTATCATTTATTTACCCAATAATAAACTTAACTTTATTGAGTGATAATATAAGTTTGATCAAATCTATATGATATCTATTTTAATAAATACATATCTACATTACTAATATTTTAACATTACGAACCTCAAATGATTAATTTTTCTTCATGATAATTTGCATAGCTGTTAAATTCTTTATATTTTATTAATTCATTATCATATTAAGATGAACAAATTTTAGTCAGTTTACATTATCATCCTATGTTACTTTTATTATTTAATCTCCAATTTTACAAATTATTTGAATATATAGATTCAATACTATAGAAACTACGTACTCTGACATTTTAGATAAAATTTTCATTTTTATAAAATAAAACTTTATAATTAAATTTGAAGAATGTAGATATTTCTAAATCTATGATAATATCAAATAATCATTTCACTTTTTAATATTTTCTTGCAAGTTGCTTAAACAAATAATTTCTTATTTATTTATAAATCTTGTTTGTAAAATATTGTCTATATTCTCCTAATTCTTTATATCTATGATATTATTTATATTGAATCAAACTGCCTTTTTCATTCATTTCATAAATAAAAATTGTAAAATCTACCATGATTAATTTATAATTACTTGTAATCTAAAATACATACTTTAAGATATTATCAAAATTAATTCTAATATAATTTCTACTTGAAGTATTTTGAAATGCTTTAAGAGATTTGCTCAAATTATATAATTTACCAGAAACTTTTCAAATACTTAATGAATATTTATGGCAATTATGATTTTCTAATAATTATATTTATTTAAGATAATTTGGTTTAATGTATCAAACGAAATAATAATTATTAGTTAACTCTTTTATAAATCATTCATCTAAATTCTTATTTGATTGATAAACTTTTGTCTTTTTTATTAACTTTTTAAACTTAATTATTTTAAACAGAAAATAATTTAAAAGTCAGTGGATTGCAATTTATTTATAGAATTACAAAATAACTTTGAATAATAGACTTAAAGATCTTAATAAATAATAAATCATCAACTCCACGAATTTGATCTAAAATACAAAAAGGAGGTTTGTCTAATTAATAAATTACTTCTTCTGATAATTTATTCTGATTTAATTTGCATACAAGCCTATTGAATAAGCATCTAAATAACAATTTAATCAGAATTACACCAGTAAGTGTATCATAATTACATTATTAGATCTTATTAATATAGAGAGAATATTTAATAGATTATTACTATTCTATTTTTAAGGGCCATCAAATTTTAAACTAGTAAAAAACAGCATATGTGAAGATTAAGTGTTTCTATGTTCTTTATTGATAGCTTATTGAATATATTTATATTTAGTTTCTTAATTAATTAAATAAAGATATGGTTCAAATGAATTAATAAAAAAATATGATAATATCTATTTATTCACATCAAGATAATAATCAAATAGTTTCATTTAAATAAATAATAAACAAATTATTAATCATGATCCACAAATAATAGAATAAAGAGCATCACCAATGTGATCAATGATCTTGGGAGTAGTTAATGAAAAATGTTCTTTATTTTCTGCATTTTTTGCTGCTTTTCTTGTGACTATACTACCTAAAATACATCCTTCAATTTTATCTATATTTTAATGTTAAGCCCAATAAGAATAAAGTCCAATTAAACCACTTAAAATATCTCCTTAACCTCCACATCTTTTATTTGAACCTTGTATATGTACAGCATATCCAACTTTTCCATTGGTTATAATATCATTCTATCCTTTTGATACAATAATAACATTATTCAATTTTCTACTCAATTCTGCAATTAATGCTGGATATCCAAATTAAATTGTAATTTATTCATAATTTAAATCTTGATCATTTATAATTTGATTTGTTCTAGATTATTTATCATTAAATTATTCCTAAACATTAAAATTTATTAATATACAATGCAATCATAATTAGGTTTAATATACTCCATATCAAAATATTCTAATAATCGTCTTATTTCCATAGCATTAGGAGTTAATATAAATTGATCACTCTTTTCTTATATAATTCCAATTAATTTATTTTATTTCTATGAGATATGCCATAATGCATCAGCATCTAATATTTTAATACTATTATTAAATTAAAATAATTGTTCTAATATTTAAGTAGTAATTAATTCTCTTCCTAATCCTGGACCTATAACTAATGAATTCATAATTTTAGTTTAAGATAATAATTTATTTATAATATTATCTAAATATTATTCTTCTCCTTCTTCTAATAAATAAGGATATACAATGCATTCAGGACTATAACTTTTGATTGGAATTGCAGCAGATTTAGTACAAAATATATATGCTAAATCTCCACCTCCTTTTAAAGAAGATATAGCAGCATAATAAGGAGCTCCTGTATATTCAAATGATCCACCAATACTTGCTATTTTTCCATTCTATCCTTTATGACGAGTCTTATCAAAATTTGGAATTATCTTAGTTATTGAATTTTATTTAAACATAATTATTATAATTTCAATCATTAATAACCCTTCATATTAATTTATTAATATAACATTATCAATCCCCACTAGCACAACCTCTACATCCACATTATTTACATTGTACCAATTTACCTTCCTCCAATTTTGCTTTTGGAACTCTACAAATACATGTACCTCCAAAATTATGTTAAGATTTTGAAATACAATGTAAACAACACAGTTTTTCATAACCTGTCTTCTTCCATTTAGCTATTAATGATGCATCTCCATATTATTCCTATAAACAATATTCATATAATTCTCTTGATATTTCTTTTTTATAATAGTACATTTCATAAATATAACGTGATCTTTATATTTTTAATTCTTACCTTTAATGATGCAATTTATAAATCTCCCAAAATTACTCTGGCTTCTTTTTATCACTATATGCTTAATTCTCTACATCTCTTATTTAATTTCCAATTTCTGTTATTGTTGGTTCAATCAATTCCCAACCTTCAGGAGATTTCTTTGTTCGAATAGTTTTAATTTTAGGCATATATTATTCTTAATTATATATATATTTATATATTTAAAAGTGATAACTCAAAAATAATCATATTTTTAATCACCTAATGCTTCATATAACATTGTCATATTCTAATTAGGAGAATTAAAATCTATCTGTATTTTTGGTTATTTCTTTATTGTATTTGAATTTCTAGAATTTCTAAAACTTGGAGAATTTGATGGTAATTTATCAAAATCTATTGATTATGATAATGCTGATGAACAATTTCTCTATCTAGGATATTCATGGCATGAATGATTTTATTCTCTTTAATTATAATTCCTAATCTTCTCCATTAATTCTAAATTAACAGAAACTTATAAAATATCTTTATTTAATGTACTCTATACTCTCTTTGAACGATCTAATTTATTAATCTTAATATATACCATTTATCTTAGGTTTGAATGAAGGTGTTGCATCAGTCTTTAATCTCTTCATTTTCTCTTTCTTTTTATCTTCATTTTTATTCATTCTTTAAAAGAAATTCGTTTAATTAGTTGTTTTTATTATTTTCTCTGATACTTTATTTACCATTGGTTTAAATAAATTCTCTTAATTTATTTGAATCATTGAAGATTCCTTCAATTTATCTATATGATCAGCCTTTTCTATTAATAATTAATACTTTTTATTACATCCATTTCATTCCTTATTAATATAAATCACTCTTTTAAGTATTCTAATTTTTAGGCTTAAGGATTTTAGGATGAAATGTTGCTTCTTGAATTTCTTCTTACAACTTTTTTTATATAGATTTCTCTTTTGATTGTTACAATCGTTTGTTTTTTAATTGTAATTAAGATTGTTGCCTTTCATAAAATTCAATATGATCTGATTAACTATTTGTTCTCATTAATTATGGTGATGGACTGTGTTATTATTATTACTATCTAGCTCTCTTTTAATCCTCATAAATATTAAATCTAGCCAACTATTCCTAAAATTTCACTTTTGTAGTATTCTCACTCATTATTTATTTCAATTGTTTCTCCAACATTTAAAGTAACACTTTTCTTGTATTTCTATTTCTCAAGTCCATTACTATTATTTTATTATTAATTTTTATTCATAAATTTAATACCATTATGATTATATCAAATTTACATAGATAATTCAATTCAATACATAACATATATAAAATAAATCATTTATAATAATTTGCTACTTAATTAAGTTTATTTGTATTCAAAATATTATCATCTTAATTGTATTGTAATGTAAATATACACAAAAATTAAAAAATCATACAGTTTAGGTTAGAGTAATTTCAGGTTTTGTTTCACTTACAAAAAGTATTCTGCAAACAGATCTTAGAGATTAATCATCAATTCTTGTCTATTTTAATTATTTTCTCGGAGCTTCAGGACATTTTTTCTCATATACTTTTCCTTTTGGGCTTGACTAACAATTATTCATTTATTTTTATTATTAAGAAGAATTATAAAATAATAAAATTTATAAATTAGTGGCGCATCGATTTAGCGCCTTTTAAAAATCACAATTTAGGAACAATTTTAACTTTTTATTACTTTCCGAGTTTAAAGAGATTATCAATTTATCTGAAAAAATACATAATTATGAATGACTCCTATTAAAAGTCTTTAAGAAATTATGCTACCATAATACAGTTTTGATAAATAATTCATTTTTCTTTGCCTTAAGTTCTAGTCAATTCAAACATTATTACTTTGCTTACATACATATATTAATCAAAATTAAAGACTAATACTCTTTATTGTTATCTAATCCATTTATTAAAATTTGTGATTCTAAAAAACTATTTAGATAGGAGATTGATCATCAAAAGAAAAGAGATAAACATAAATAATACATTTTATTTTATTACCATTAAGGAGACCCAATATTACTTAAAATAAAATTATCATATTTTATTTGATACATAAAATAACTACTATTTTATTTTTACATTATGTAATCTGAAGTTCTTATGAATTACAGAGAATTGGTTTATTGTAATTCTAGAGTGAAAGAATTAGTTAATTCAACAAAACTTCTTAATTATTTTATCAAATAATTTATCTTAATTAAGGACTACTATATAAATCCTAAGCAATTCAATATTAAATTTTAATAATTCTGAATAATTTTATCACTATGTAAAAATTAAGAATATCAATTGACTAAAAATTGATATGGTAATTTATTGCTATTAATTGAACGCTTTCAAAAAAATTGTTCACAGCTTAAAGGCATTCTTATTTGACGGTATCAAAAAAAAGACCTACTTATTCAATATCATTTTTATTATTCTCAGTTAATATGCTCTTTACAATTTCTATTTTGTTCTTCATTCTTTACTCTTTTTACTCTTGATAATTTTTTAACTATTTTCTAAATCTCTGAAACTAATATTTCATTCTATTCAAGTAATTTTTATGAGAATTTTTATAATGATATTGATTATCGATAAATAATAGACTTTCTTTAAGTTTTATTCTTAAAATTTAATAATTAGACTTAAACTAATATTATTTTATAGTTAAATAATTTAAGCCTGATTTTGTAAAAGACAATAATTATCCCTTTTTAGTAGTTTAACAATATTTTAATTAAAATAGAGATATTAATTTATATTTATATATAGATAACAGATTAGATTGATGAATAGTCTCTTGAAAATTAATAAATTATTATATTTCTATTTATTTTTATGTTTTTTATTGCTAAAATAAATAATGTTGATTTAATATTTCACAATTATATTCTGTTAAAATAAAAAAACAAAAAATTTAAAATCGAAAATTGATGAAACCATTTCAAACACCAAATTCATGTCATTCAAGAAAGGGAAGTGCTAAAGTAAATAGACAACCATTTGCCATAATAAGTAACTGTCCAGAATTCTAATAATGTGCCAATTATTTATAAAGTAAAGTATAAGGATTGGAAATGAGAGTTAAAAATCTTAATAGTCATCATGCAAGTGATAATAGATCAACAACAGCTTCTAAGACTACATCAAATTTATCTCCTTTCAATACACATAAATAATGCAAGAAATATGGATCTAATAAGTAAATTGATACTCAAAGTTATTATGAATCAATTATCAATAAACGATTAGAAAATATAAGTAAAATTGAATAATCGCCAATCAAAACAGAACAATCAATTAATTAAGACAAGTATTCAGTTCATAGTTTAGTCACTCATTAAACAAAATTAAATTATAATTGTATTCAGAAAATATAAACTTTAACCAAAAGACTTAGATAATTTAAATTAGTCAAAGATCAAAATCAAGATGAATGTGCTCCATCTCTAGCAAAAATTAAATGTTTTTGTTAAGAATTCTCTAATGAATGTTTCGATTTCTACAGGTGTACAGATCTAATTACATTAAAATATTTTATTTATTTACTTTTATAGGAATTGAATAATAATTAAGAGACATTTCGAGGTAATGATAATCAACATTATGAATAACAAATTGAATTTTTAAAATCTTAATTGGACAATCAAAATACAGATTAGATGACCTTTAAAGGATAAATAAAATTATAAAAAATGGTTTATGACACATAAAATCTTATTTAAGAGATAATAAAATAATTATAATCATAAAATAATTAGAATGTGTTAACAAACTAAGTTGATATTTTAAATAAATAAATAAAGTCATTAAAAGATAATATGAATCAATAATAAGCTTTAAAAAGTTCCTTTGGAGTTAATTTATCAAATTATGAAACTAATGAAAATAACAATAATTCACTTATTAATTAATCTAATTATAAAACAAATGAAGATAGATTCGTAACTTAGATGAGTTCTAAGTCAAAGTCTCCTTATTGTAAGAATACTAGAAAGATTTAAATGGAAGGGGATTCATAAAATAATTTGAGGTTATTAGAAGAATAAACGATTATTAATAGATAGTTGATGGAAAAGATTTTTGAATTGTAATCTTCAGATAAATAGAACTAAACATATTAAGAATTATAAGATTAACTGAATGAAAAAAATAAGTAAATAAATGAACTTCAAAAGAATTAAAAAAGTTAAGAATGTTATCCAGAGCTAAATTAAAGAATTTTAGATATAAGTAAAAATTTGGATAATGTGATTCAATAGAATTCTACATTGCTTTAGGAAAATGAGATGCAAAAATAAAAAATTGAGTAAGCCAAGCAATTAGAGTAAAAATATTTTGATTTACTCTAAGAGAATAATAAGTAGTGTTAATAGATAAATTAAATTATAAATGATAATTGTTAATTGAAAAAAATTTAATAATAATATGAGGCAGAATGTAAGGGATATTAACAATAAATATTAAAATTATAGGAAAAGTGTGAAGTTTTATAAGCCTCATTATAAGATTAAAATGATTCAAAATTTTTATAATAATAAATAAATGAGTTATTATAATAATAATAAGAGTAAAATAAAATTATTGTAATTATAATTTATATTAAATTAGAGTTTAATAACAGATGAGGCATTATATTTAGGATAAATGACATTATATACAAATGATTTGATATAAAAGTAATAAGGAGATATTCCAAATTCAATAAGGGTTCTATAAAAGGATTTAAATAATAAAAAAACAACAATATAATAGAAGATGAAAATATTATAGTAATTTGGAAATAATATGAAAATAAAGCAATGTATATCGCATAATAGTTCAATAAAAACAAATTCAGATGTGGATTTATTAGAGAATTTAGAAAATGATGTATTACCTACAAAATGTTAATAATAATAGTATTAACATAATGATTTGATGGCAATGTTAGTAATGCAATGTCATACATTAGAAAAAATGATAGATTTTTGATAAATATATTTCAATATATTTAGCTATATATAAAAATTATAGATTTAAAGGGGAAGGTGAATAATGAGTTATGAAGAATAAGAAAAGAGAGAAAGATTGAAATCAATATAATAAACAGTGCAATTAAATATTCATTCCATTATTTTGTAAAAAAATAAGATTTAATATTTAAAATAAAAAAATGAAGCCCTATTCTGAGATTCTTTTGTGTTAATTGTATTAGCTGTAAGCAGATAAATGGAATTATGGAGATATAGGTTATACACATATAAATTCAAAGGTAATGATATAGAATTGAGATTAATAGAATGAATTAATTTTATTTTAGAAAGACACAAACCAAGAGGTGATAGTTGTTCCAATAAAGTAAGAGAATGAGTTTTGGTTTGATTAGGGTAAGTATAAATTTAAATAAAATAAAGAGGAAGCAATCTAATTCCATTTTAATAATGATTATGCTCTAAGTTTTCAAAGTAGAGAAGGTGCAAAAGTAATTTGGGATCGTATTTAAAATATTTTGTCTGAAAATGATGCTGAAGATCCTGATTCATTAACATTGACTCCAGTGAATGAAGCAAATTTGGAAGTAATATTGGAAACAATGAATAATATGATATAATATGGTTCATAAACAAAGTAAATACTTTAGAGCTATTTAATAAATAAAAAAGTAAAGTGATAATGAATTTATAAGGACTATTTTGATAAGCTTATAAAGTTGTTCCAATAATTGGAGAAAGACAATAATGTCAATTTATTATAAACAATGTGTTAAATTGTAAAGAATGTATAAATAATATATTAATAATGATTAGATAGTAACAGTAGCAGAACATGAATTATTTTAAATGATCTTAAACGATTAAAATTATTTATTTATATTTGGTGCATTAGAATGTAAGAATAATATATAAAAATTAATTTAGATGATTATGAGATGAACAAAAAGAATTTCGTTCCCCACCGTTAGTTTTTGGAGAAGAATTTGTAATTCTTGCAAGTAGTCCAAATAAAGAGTAAAGAGCGACTTAAAACCATTCATTTCATATATCGGCTGTAGTACTTGCGCGATTGTAGTTTGGCCTACTATATCGACGAGTGCCAGTTGATGTTCATTAAGATAGTTTTAACGTAATCAAAATCATGATAGATTATAAAGAGTTGTTATGTTGACCTCTTTAAATACATAGAAAATTCGAAGGATTTTTTGATAGAAGTGATTGACCAATTAAGAAATTTGAATTTCTAAGCTTTGCGATTCCTTAGTGAGATTTGTTAAGTTTTTAAGGAGTTTCCAGATGTATATTATTTATATATATATTAATTTATAGTTAAATAAAGCAGTTATATATTAGAAATTAAGTGAGTATGGTTTATACGAGATAATAGAAGATTATATAAACGATTCGCTTAAAGGATTTGAAAAATATAAAGCTAAATTCAAGAAACTTAAATTAAAGATTTCTGTAATATATAAATAATATATTTTATAAAGGATGATGTATTTACTAAAATGCCAAATATGATTCTAGAATTATTGATTGTTTGTTTATAACATTGTCCTAACAATTTTAGATAATATGTTATTAGTGAACACTAATAAGTACTTAAATATCCATTATTTAATATTATTGTGGAAAATGCATTTCATAATGAATTATATTTAGAAGCACTTAAATTATTAATAGATAATAATTCAGAAGAATAAAATGAAACTATGGATTTATTTTTGTTGTAATTCTATCCAAAGATTGCATCATAAATATAACATTTATCTACAAAAGAATACAAATAACATTTTTTAGACATTACATTAGGTTTAGTGAGAGCAATGAAACCATCAGTGAAAGAAGCAGTGATTTTAAATTCAGTGATTTTAAAAATTGGCTTTATTTTGTAGGAGAATTAAAAATTATTATCAACTAAGTGTTTACAAATAATTAAATTGATATGTTTATCTAGAGATGATGATATAAATAATGAAATCATAACCATTATTCCTAATTTAATAAGTGTTATTTTATCCTATAGAGGTTTAAGAGAAAATTTAATATTTTCATAACAATTAGAAATAATAAAGATTATATATGAAGGCATAAGTTAAAAATTGATAACATCATTAGTAAGAAAATAATTAATAATTCATAGGAGGATGAATTAAAGAAGAGAGAAAATCATATAAATTATCAAAGAATACATGATATTTTTAAGAATTTAAAAAATAATTGCATGAAATAATAATTCAATTCTTAAACTTAATCATAAAGTCAAATGTAATAAAGTTACAATGTTGTTGATGATGAAATGGATTTATTCAAATCAGTTTAAGGACATAGTACCACTCATCATGTGAAATAATAAAAGAAACAAATTGATCATGAAGAAGAAGTTGATTTGATATCCAAAAAAATAAAGATAGATTGAATTAACCAAAAACATAAAAAACAACAATAAAATAAAATAATCTATATATATATATTTTATATTTTTATTTGATGCAATCATTGAATAGAACATTTTCCACTTGCATCAGCATTATCACTAGAGTTTGTCTTTCTTTAGGCACCAGTTTAAGGTTTAGATGTTCCAGCATTTTAAGTTGTTTACTATGGGAATTTCTTTTTCATTGCTTATTTTACAGCTTCCTAAAATATTTATTTTAAATTGGTTCCATTAAGTGCACTACATTCAATATATTTGCATCCAAGATCTGATACAACCTTTTAAGCAATATTATAAGTCACAAATTAAGTGTCATTAACATTTTCTGTTGGTCTCATATCAATTTTATTTCCTATAAATATTTTAGGAACATTCGGTTGATCTGCTTACAGTTCAGGATACCACTAAGTTATCTTAAATAAATTCCTATACTTTTTTTATAGCATTTTAAAATGAACTCGTATCATCAACTGAAAATGTAATTAAAAAGACATCACTTTGAGGGTAACTTATAGATCTTAATTATTTATATTCTTCTTGTCCTGCTGTATCCCTTTATATTAAAATTTCATTTTATAATACCATAAGTTCAGATTAACCATTTTATTCTCATATAATACTTATGCACAATAATTCTCAAATATAGTTGGTACATAATCTGTTGGAAACTTATCTTGTGTATATCTATTATAACATTAATATATTACCTAATCAAAATGCATGTTTTGCCAACACTACCGTCACCTACTACTACTAATTTTATAGATATTGCTCCATTAGCTTAATTATTATTCATTTAATATTATTTATATTACACAAAAATATTTTTTCATAACCAAGTCTAAATTATCTATCTTAAATTAATTTAACTCTTTCACTTTATTAACTTTATTCACTCAATCTAACCCAAACTCCATTTCTACTTCCCATATCTTCTAAAATCAATCCATCATTTGTATAACTAAATTAAGCATGAATTCCAGATAAATGCTATTATTTATTAATTAATCATACTGTATCCATTCTAAATTAATCTAACTATCGACCAAACTTAAGACAATTCTAATTCTTTATTAATTAAAATGAAAACTTTTAATTTTTCTATTATCCTTCAATTACTCTTAAAACAACATCACATTATTAATTATTACAAACCATTTATTCTATTTTATATTACATGCTTCCCATATGTATAATTAATCCCAATCGCATTAAAGAAGGTTACATCAATAATAAAAATGTTCCAGAAGTACTACCTGTGTCTTTTAAATAGAAATTCTTTGTTTTTTAATCAAATTCAATTAAACAATGATTTCTACTTACATAATCTTCACTCAATACTAAAGTATTTTCAGGATTCCTTCCAATACTCAATCCTTTCTCTGTGATACTCATCTTCTAATTATCAGCTATACAAACAATTTCCATTGTATAAGTAATTGCTACTTACTTTATTGAATTTGGATATGATGGAATCTTTGTAGCTTCTAAATTTTATTTTGGTTATTTTAAGATTTATGGTGCTTCAACGACTTTCATTGATTCAACTAATTCAACTTTATGATTGTCTTAAAAGCTATCTCTTCTTGGTTTGAAGTCATTTAATCTCTAAATTGGTGTGTAATCAAGATTTTCTTTATTTATTATTTGTTTGCTTGCTATCGACCATTCACTTTAACCGACATTGTTTCTAACAAATTATTTATATTCTATAAATCCATTTTGAATCCATTATAAAATCTTCTTCTTTTTAACATTAGAATTAACCCCTAATTCATTCAAATCATCTTCATTCAATACTTCCAAACAAGCTCCATCTATAGCATTTCTCTCTATTAATTATCATAATTAATCTTTACAAAATACATCTGATAAATCATGTAATCCAATAAATTCTAACCATTATTCAACATCACATTAAGTCCATCTTCGAGGTTCTTTAGGAATAACACTAAATAATTTCTGATAATCCATTAAATTTAAATTTAAATTATATATATATATATTTAACAATCAAAAACTTTTATCATTTCATCTTTAACATTTAATTTTTTTCCTTCTTTATATGCTTATTTTTCTTTATAGGAATATTTTATCTCAATAATTTTGATTCCTTCTAATGAGTTCTTGAAATATGACCTCTAAAATACTCATATTTATATCAATACCCTAAAGAACAAGCTTTAACAAATTTACAATTACAAAATCTACACTTATACTCTTTTGAAAATTTATTTAAATTCTTGTTAAAAGTATAAATAGTTTATTTCTCTTCTAATTCAGGATTTGATTAAGCTTGTACTTATAATAAATTTTTTTGCATTAGTATGTCTTATAATCTTCCCACCAATCCTGATATATTCTAATTGATGTAAACTAACTAATGATCATTCTATTATTATATTGGTTTCTCAGGCTTTTCCTTGTTTACATTTATTTTTCTCTCCAAAGAATCAACACTAGTCTCTAATTGCTAAATTTGTTATTAAATGGTCTCCAAATATTAAATTAAAGAACTATCTTATTTAACTTCCTCCTATTTAACTTCAATATTATTCTTTTACAATTATATTATAAAATACCTCTCTAAATAATGAACATAGTGAAGTATGAATAGACTTACTTTAATTGTTATTTTTGTTGAAACTACACTATTAAATTTGCATCTATTCATCAAAATCGTGTACATAACCTTTATTAATTTTTGCATGTTTTGTAGAGTTGTTTGGATATTTTTAGGCGCTTTTTTTCTGAAAAATAGATTTTGATTTTAGACTAGATTGAATAAATAGAGATGGACTATATATTCCATTTGGAGGGATTTATGAAAAAATATTCTAACGATAGGGAGTATCAAAATGATAATCAAAAGAATCTTCTGTTTCTTTTTATCTTAACATAATTAATGAACTTCAAATTGAGCTCAAAATCTATTTGATGGGGAATTAACAATTTTGCTAAAATTTTAGTCACTTTTTCACTAAAACAAAATAAATTATATAAAATGGATTAGTAGTTAAAAAGAAAACATAATGACTTATGAAAATGTTTAAAGTAAATTTCAAACAAATAAATGACTAAAGATGATACTAACTAAAAACAATTAATTAAACTTTGACTAGAAATTAAATACAAATTTTAGTCACATCCTCATCATCAATATTAATTTCTAAACTAATAACACAAACAGAGCAAAAATATTGCTTTATAGAAGTTAAAATATAACCTTTTTATAATTCACTCTACATTAATTCCAAAAAGTAAACTAATTCCAATTTCATCCACAGATCACCTATTTAATCTAAAATATATTATAAAATATTATAAATAAGAAAAAAAATATCAAAACTTTATATTTAAGAAATCAGAACCTTAAACTATAATTTGAGTAATTTTGATAATTTTGATTTAATTATTCTACCATTTTATATATCATATTAATTATATTTTTTTTTAAATAGGCATTATTTGTAAAGTGCTCTTTTTAGATAATATTCGATTCTAAATAAAACTTTTTGAATTAACTACATTTTTTCTGTTTAATTTTTCATTTATTTGACTGGATGTTGAATTTTTACTTTTTTTAAATAATTATTTAGTAAAATAAATTTTCAAAATAGGAATAACTTATACATAAGCATAGTCTTTAGATGTTTTTACAAATCATATATTTTAAAATTTTCTATATGATAATTTTCTATAAAGATGTTATTTTAAGAAATTATACTAGTAATAATCATCAATATTTATCTTTAAATTACTTCTTAAATTTAATAAAAATGATGGTGATTAATTGTAAAAAAATGAAAATCAATACAATAAATTTATGAACTAAAAATGAAACTTAACAAAGTATTATGATATTATTAAAATTACCTTAAGAAAATAATAAATTTATTGCATTTCATTATTTTATTTTAGTTTAGTATTATCAAAAATGTAGCAAATGTTTAATATTAAGGTAATTGAACTTTATAAAAAGTTTCAGAATTTAAAGCTAAAAGAAATATAATTATCTTAAATAATATTCTTCTATTTAAACATAATAAATTTGATGATTATTTATTGATAAATTTCAAACTTAAGAATATCATGAATTTTACTCTATAAAAATGTAATTCTAAATATTTGAAAATTCATGAATTCTAAAATAATATAAAATCTGATTTATAATTAATTCTTGACTTGTTTTTGAATTTAGAATTGTGAATAGAAAATGTACTGGAAATAAAAATAATTTGAATAATAAAATATTGTAAAATTGATATAAGAAATCTAAATAAATAAAGAAAATTATAATTAGTTTTTAGAGAGAATGGGAATGATTATAAATAAGATAGTAATTATTATAAATCCAAAATACTTAATCATAATAATCAATATTATTAAATTTTATGATTTCCTCAATTTTCAAATTTCCTTTTGGCACAATATAAACAAATTTCCCAAAACTTTCATTCAAAGTGATAGATTTTCAGACAATGAAGGAAAGAAATCCAACTCTTCTTTCTGACTCTGATGTATAAACTTTAAGTAAGATGCATTCATTGAATTCTACATGGAAGATCGTAAATAATTAAGTTATGTTAGACTCCATAAAAATTGTATAGAGAAATCAAGTTCAACAATTTTAAGGAAGCCTTTTCTTTTATGAATTAAGTGGCTATTTTTTCAGAATAAATAGATCGTAATATATAATTCTAATCTTAGATCATCCTGATTGGGAAAATGTATATAATTTAGTTAAGATTAATCTAAATACACATGATATTGGAGGAATATCTATAAAAGATATATTCCTTGCTTATGCAATAGTAATAATATATGTAAAATATATAGGATACAATAGCTATGAATGTAAGAGTGAAATCTGCAGAATCAACAAATGATACACGTATTTTGGAAGTAGCAAAGATTGCAGAATCTTGGAATTTGAATTTTGATCAATTCCATAGAATGATTGAAACTGATTCTAGATAAATATGAATATTTATATGAATATGATGATTTCATTCTGATAATTTTTGATTGATGTATTCAATTAATCTATCAACGATATCGATTTCAGTTTATCTAAAATAATATTATATAGATATTACCTACTAACTTTTTGATTACTATATTCTTAATCTTCTAATTCATTAATTCTAGTAGCATCTTAAATATTTAATTAGGTGACTTCAACAATAGCATTAGATATATTAATAAGTCCATCTAATTCATTCAATCTTGATTAGATTTCTTTAAGTCTATTATTTGCAGTGGCTAATGATACTTATAAAGTTTGTTTTTCATTTCTTAAATCATCACCTAATCTTGTTAAATTTTCAACTTAAGTTTTGTGATTAGCTTCTAATTAATCTTAACCTTCTTATAATGCAGTGATTAATCTAGCAACTAAACTCAAAACATTATTCAATGTTTCTGGGTTAACCTTTGTAGTCATTTCAGCTAATCCTTCAATGATTGGTTGGAATAATGTTAAAGAACTTTTCTTAGTATGAGCTTCTAAGATCTCTTTAATCTTTTAAAAGTTCTCTTTAGTTTAAATTAAATTACTCTTAGTGTCTTAACTATTTATTTAAATATAGTTGATACGTTAATTGAATTAATGATGCTCCTTCACCTCTTAAATTCATTAATAATCTTTAAGCTTCTTTACAAGCAAGAATTGCATCACTATAATCTTAATATTTAGCTGCAAAATCTGTATTTTCAGCATCTAATCTACTTTAAGCATCACCACTTCCTCTACTATTTCTATCTAATGCAGCCTAATCTATTAAATTATATTCTAATTTTATTACCTTCTTTTACTCTTGTTTATAAAGTATTCAATTCATTATTTAAACTTGTCTACTCTTATCTTTGATTGTCAAGATCTTATTAAGCTTATTCAAGTGTAGCTTAGAGTTTTGCCAAATCCACTTAACTTCTTCTTGTGAATGTTGCATTTTCTTAATCTTATAATTATGTTAAAGCAATCAATTCATCCTTAATCTATTGTAAGAGCTATTTTAATTCATTTAATGATCCTCCTGTTTTCATGTTCATACTCACTAAATTAATCATAGATGAACTGAAAGGATGATCTCCATATCCTGAAAGTCTATCCTTTAAATCAGAAACTGTTGTTGCCTAAATGCAGGCAATCAATACAACAACCAATAAAGCTGATTTCATATATTATTAATAATCAAAAAAATACAAAAACGAATATTATCTCAATCATTATTATTACTTCACAAATCAATTTTTAAATCCATAAATCTTCATTTCTCTCTTAATCTCTTCTCTCCTGTATTATAGCAATCTACTTTAACTTCTTCTACGTATTCAAAGATTTCTCAATAAAATACAAAATATATACAATATTATGATAATTTAGATATTTAATATCAAAATTAAAAGTATAATCTTTAAATTAATTTTACTTTAAAGAAATCTTTTAAATTCAAATCTATATTTCAATTAATCTATTCTTACTTTACATATCATAGAAATATTATTATGAAATAATTATAGCATATCTTATAAATTTTATCATGAATTATTTTTATATTTTATTCATCGATATCTAAGCTATCAACAATATTTTGATGAATCATATTTTAATTTTCTTTAAGATATAGATTTTCTTTATAGTATATCTCATTATTACATTTGTCATGTATGTAACTTTAATTTTTAAAATTTACAAAACCTAGACAGATTTTTCTTTAATCTTAATTTATCATCTATAATTGACAAGCTTCTTTATCAATAATAGATTAAATTTAAATTATTACAAATATTTTTTGATTGAATAAATTTTGTTAATTTAATTAAATGTATTATTAGAAGTGAGAATTATAAATATAAGATATTAGGTTAAGAGATTTATTGAATTGGAATATAAAAATAGGATTTTAATTAACTTAAATTGAGATGTGAAATAAATAATTGATGAAATAATTTATATATATAATTATTATATGAAATGTTATTATTTTTTCAATCATTACGCATGGGTGTTTAATAAGTGATATAAGGAGATTAATATCCTCTCATAACAGATTGTTGAACACCTTCAAGATCATCCCAAACTCTAGTTGACATACCTGGATGATGTTAAGGTGTTTTTCCAACTTGAAGATGAGAATTAGAGGATTCAGATTTAATACATTCCAATGGCACTTTAACAACAAGATTTTTAGCTGATAACTGAATAGTGGCAACCCTGCTATTGACTTCTTGGACCATACCTCTATAAGTTTACCATTATCCTTTACGGATGGTAACCATTTATCCCCTTAGATTTTTCCAATCTTCATTAGATATTTAGGAAGTGGTATTAACAACAACAGGTTCAGCTTTTTTGGATGAAGAGACAAGACCACAATTATTGGCTTTTTCTATGATGACACCTTAAGTGTTATCAAATTTACCATTAAAAAGGAATAAGTAATCTCTATAAACATGTAATACTGTAGCTTTATTGTCTAGATGATAATAATAATTAATATTTACTTTTATAAAAGCCATCAAGAATGACCACAAGATCTTATTGTCTAATATCATTTCCATACATATTTTTGACAACATTGTTTCTAGTATTGATGAAATTTTTAATAGCTAATTTATTAATATTTTTGATTTAATTAGTAAGATCAAGAATACTAACTTCATTATTAGAAATATTAAGAATGCATCCAATATCATTATCTATGAGTCCAAATTTAACTAGATCATTTCTTTTGAATCCAGGTTTTTATTGGGTAGATCCAATATCAAGATTATCTTCTACATCCATTTTTTTAATAACATTATTTTATGATTGGAGATCAGAAATCAAGGCATCAACAATTCTACCAGCTTCAGTGGAAATTTAAGCAGTTAAATCATCCATTTTAATAATAGTTCCACTTAATCCAGTATTTGGTCCAGATACTATGGCAACTTATTAATAAAGTTTGAAAGTTAATTTGGCATCTCTAATTTAAAGTTTATATTCATAAGTCTTTTTTTCATTAGTATTTTTATTTTTAACAGTTTATTCTACAATAAGTCTATTCTCATCTTATAATATTTAAACAACCTTATATCTATTAGGTTTAGCTTAATCTTAATTTAGAGTAATGTAATCACCAATTTGAATTTTAGACTTTTATTCAACAACTTATTTTAAACTAGAATGTAGTTTTTAAAGAATTAATCTATAATCTTATACATCTGGATAGAAATATTATAAATCTTCTACTGTAGGTTTAATATTTCCAGTTAAGACTTAATGAACTGGAAGTGTAATAATTTCAAATCCATCTTTTTTAGCAGAAGTCCATTCATCTCTTATAGATGTATAAAAGAATTAAGACGTTGGTTCATCATTATCATCAATAATAGATTTCTTTGTCATCTAAATTGGTATCTTTGGTCCACGTATGTATTTTCTCTATTCTTAAAGATATTTAGCTCTTTTCAAAAACTTAAACTTGCTGCCTCTTTAAAAAGGTTCATTTTCTTCAATAGGAGGTTCACCTTCTTCTTCTTTCATTTAGAAACGGGATTGATCTGTATTAGTATTATTTTTTTTAGAATTTTTCTTTTTATTTTCTTCATCTTCTTCAAGAGATTTCATTAATTATTTCTGTCTTGGTACTACTTTCAGTTTGATTAATTTTCTCTCTTAATCTACTTACATAACTCTAGCTAAATCTCCAGAGTATATATTATGTTATCTAACTCTAACCCATTATCCTTCTTCAATGTCAATTTGTTCTACTTCTGCTGGTTTAAACATATTAGGACATTAATCACATTCCACTAATTCAGGTGGTGATTATCTTACTATAGTTAAACCTTCAATAGCTTTCATGACATGCTATTCAAAATAGGCTTCAATGAATATGGCTGCTGGGAATTTCTTTAATGCAAACACTGATACTATTTCTAAAGGATTTGTATCTATCAAATGACTATGTTTAAACATTATTGAAGTCACTGCTTCTTACTCTTTGCCCTTATTACAAGAAACACGCCAAAACTATATTTTATTTACTATTATTATTTACTTTTGGATCTCTTAATCCTGGCTTATCTATTTCATCATCTGATCTTTCTACTTCTTCTACATTTACTCCCTCTCCATTTTTAATTCTTGTTTCTATATCTTCTACAACATTTCTAACATTCCTTCTTTTTAAATCCCAATTTTAATATATCTCCTCTTGCCTTTTTTTTGATATTTCCTTCTCATATCCTCCTTAATCATGTCTATCATCATCTGAATCATCCTCTGATGTTTCAGATGCCTCTGTATCAATCAATTTTTATTTCTCTTTATATATATTTTTCTTTTTCTTTCTTTTATTCTTTTGCTTCTTCTATAATCTTTTCTTCTTTGGCTATTCGAATTATTATGACTCTGAAGAAGCTTTTATATCCTCCACTGAATCAAGAGATGACTCACTTTTACCTTCATAATCACTTCGATAATCATCATTTTTTGCGCTCATTAATTTAATTATATTCATTTAAATTTTTATGAAGTCTCTTTATTTGAAGGTTTTTAATATATATTCTTTTAAAGAAACCATCATATAGAATTTAAAAAGCTCTATACATTTTTTATAAATTATCACCCTTTATAAATACCATTCTTGAATAATACTTCAAAACAATTACAATCCTACTTTACTAAATAAATCCATTTTATTTAATCTATTACCTCAAATATTTATATCAACCTATCCAACTATACTATATTGTTTATTATCATACCAAACAATTTTTAATTGGTTAAATTAAACAAATAAAGTTAATCAGTTATTTATAAACAGGATTTTTAAAATCATATATGATTTACTATAAAAAATAACTATAATTTTGAAATATATATAATTCTCCTTAATATAAATTTTTTTAATTATATTTTATATCAAATGAATATTAATAATCTCAAATCCCTTTTGCCAATTTTTAACAACATATACTTGTCATGCAATAATTAAGCCTAATCTAATTAATCTACTCTCTAATCATTAATTAATATTGCTCCTGATTATAATAATCTTCGAATTTCTGATTTGGATGATCTTAATTTCAATAAGGCATCCATCAAATTTGTTTACTTCTACAATTTTATTACAGCATCCTTATCTACTTCTTATGCCAATCTATCAAATTCTGCAATGCTCATAATCATCAATTACTCTCTCCTTAATCGATAAAGCACTTAGTTCTTATCTGCAGAATTTTCATCTCCATATATCATTTTCATCAATTCATCACTTAAACACTTTTAAGCCACTCTCTTTTCTGGATTTGCATTATGCTACTCCATTATAGTATTAATTTATTCCTTTTTTAAAAATGTTAACATCAATAGAAAATCCTCGATAGAATCATCTGCTAAATTTAACAAATACTATTTCATATTGTATTTTGAACTTTCATCCAAAAATAATGCATTACCCTCACTTTTCCCAAATTTCGATCCATTTTTATCTGTTAATAAAGGAGTAGTAATCCCATAAACCTACTTCCTATATTGTTTCTTTACAAAATCACAACCATTAGTAATATTACCCCATTAATCACTTCCTCCTATTTATAAAGTACAATCATATTTCTCATTCAAATACGCAAAATCATAACTTTATAAAATGGTATAAAAGAACTCTGTCAAAGATAAACCATCATCTTCACCATTCAGTCTCTTAGATATATGATCTTTATTTAATAAACTATTCATTCTAAATTGTCTCCCTACTTTTGAAACAAAATCAATCAACTTTGTTTCTCTATAAAATTCCATGTTATCAAGTATTTATAAACCTGAATCAATCTTGGCATGATTTGCAATATTTGAATACAAACTTTCTAACTATTACCTTATTTTCTATAAATTCTTTTAGATTACAATTAAATCCGGCTCCTTTCGCTCTTCCTGCTTAAAACTAGGATCCCCTAATTAAACAGTAGCTCCACCAATTATAGCAATTGGCTTAAATCCCAATTAACCAAGTCTTGCTAAATTCAAGATCGAAACCAGATTCCCCAAATGCAATGAAGGAGCTGTAGGATCAAATCCACAATATACACTCCCTTATATTGGTATGTTAGTCGATGTTGATTAATACAGTAGTTTACGAGCCTTTAGAGCATTCAGAACTTAACATTAATAGTATTTAGACCTGATTCTTGATAGCATGTTAAAATATCAATTTGGTTAGAAAATTGGAGAGGGCACTTTTGCATAAGTCTATATTGGAGCATGCAATAATGAATAAGTATATTCATAATTAATTAACTTCAGGTAGCCATCAAAGTACTCCAGAAGGATTCTTTAAAGACTGAACGAGACAAATTTAGAGTCAATAAGGAAATTGAATTACTAAACAAGGTTAATCATCCAAATATTGTTAAAATGAAGGAAGTAAGCAATCAAATTGAGAATGTAGATTCTAGAAGATGAAAATTGCATATATTTGATTACTGAGTACGTTTCTGGTGGCGAATTGTTTAATTATATTGTGCAAAAAAAAAGGTTATTTTTTATCCTATTGTAGACTCACAGATAGAGAATCAAGGCATATCTTCAGATAAATCATAAATTCCATTAGTTATCTACATACTTTAGGCATTATTCACAGGGATCTTAAACCAGAAAATATTCTAATGAGGGATGATAACGATATTTGTTTAATCGATTTTGGATTGTCAATGGAAGTCACTACAGGATAGCTATTAGTAACACCTTGTGGAAGTCCATGTTATGCTGCCCCTGAAATGTTAGAAGGTTTAAACTATGATGGTACAAAAACAGATATTTGGAGTTGTGGTGTCATTCTTTATGCCATGCTATGTGGTTATTTACCTTTCGATGAAGAAAATACAGAAGTAATCTTATCTCCTAATATATTTAAGGATTTGTATGAAAAGATAAAAGAATGTTAATATACAATTCCAAATTCATTACACTAAGATGCTAAAGATCTCATAAAGAAGATATTAGTTTTTGAAGATTAGAGGATTAGCATAGAATAGATAAAAAATCATCCATTTTTCAAAATTAATAATGAAGAGATAAGTAATCATGAATTATCAATTGAATAAATTGAGTAGTCTTCAGAACTTTAAGAAGATCTAGAAGATTAAAATGATTAAGCTTCATTCATTTAATCATAACATTAAGAAGAAGATACAGAACAATATATTCAACCAATTTCAGAAATATAAAATAGACCAAGAGGACATACTTTAAAACGAGAATCTATCATGAATGAATTAGAAATTAATACTAATACTATCCAACCAAAAAATTAATTTGAACTTCCAATTCAAAACAATATGAAAAAAAATCTTAAGACTATTGAAGAAGCGTTTTAGATTATTCAAGAATCTTCAAGATATAAGGATAGAAAAATGATAGAAGATCAATCATAATCCTAAATTTAATTGCCATATAAACCAGCTATGAAAATCAACACAAATAAACCATATTCTAAAATTAAGTACGTACAAACTATTAGATATCGTGAATGATGTGTTTGTTATCAATATNTTAAAGACTGAACGAGACAAATTTAGAGTCAATAAGGAAATTGAATTACTAAACAAGGTTAATCATCCAAATATTGTTAAAATGAAGGAAGTAAGCAATCAAATTGAGAATGTAGATTCTAGAAGATGAAAATTGCATATATTTGATTACTGAGTACGTTTCTGGTGGCGAATTGTTTAATTATATTGTGCAAAAAAAAAGGTTATTTTTTATCCTATTGTAGACTCACAGATAGAGAATCAAGGCATATCTTCAGATAAATCATAAATTCCATTAGTTATCTACATACTTTAGGCATTATTCACAGGGATCTTAAACCAGAAAATATTCTAATGAGGGATGATAACGATATTTGTTTAATCGATTTTGGATTGTCAATGGAAGTCACTACAGGATAGCTATTAGTAACACCTTGTGGAAGTCCATGTTATGCTGCCCCTGAAATGTTAGAAGGTTTAAACTATGATGGTACAAAAACAGATATTTGGAGTTGTGGTGTCATTCTTTATGCCATGCTATGTGGTTATTTACCTTTCGATGAAGAAAATACAGAAGTAATCTTATCTCCTAATATATTTAAGGATTTGTATGAAAAGATAAAAGAATGTTAATATACAATTCCAAATTCATTACACTAAGATGCTAAAGATCTCATAAAGAAGATATTAGTTTTTGAAGATTAGAGGATTAGCATAGAATAGATAAAAAATCATCCATTTTTCAAAATTAATAATGAAGAGATAAGTAATCATGAATTATCAATTGAATAAATTGAGTAGTCTTCAGAACTTTAAGAAGATCTAGAAGATTAAAATGATTAAGCTTCATTCATTTAATCATAACATTAAGAAGAAGATACAGAACAATATATTCAACCAATTTCAGAAATATAAAATAGACCAAGAGGACATACTTTAAAACGAGAATCTATCATGAATGAATTAGAAATTAATACTAATACTATCCAACCAAAAAATTAATTTGAACTTCCAATTCAAAACAATATGAAAAAAAATCTTAAGACTATTGAAGAAGCGTTTTAGATTATTCAAGAATCTTCAAGATATAAGGATAGAAAAATGATAGAAGATCAATCATAATCCTAAATTTAATTGCCATATAAACCAGCTATGAAAATCAACACAAATAAACCATATTCTAAAATTAAGTACGTACAAACTATTAGATATCGTGAATGATGTGTTTGTTATCAATATCAATTTGATTTTACAACTAAAATTGTTACTAATACTCCTACAAGAATAATTGCCAAAAATTGCTAAAATTAGCCATTTCTTATTTGTTGACTTCTATGAATCTTAGGCTTAATCTAATTCTAAATTGGCTTTAACTAAATTTTCTTTAGAAGTCTATTAACTGATATCAATTATACTAATAATTTCATCTGCTTTATTTGCTTCTAATGCAAGTTCTTCAACTAATTTATTTAGTATTTAAGCTTCTCGATCTTTTTTAATTGAAATAAGAATACTATTTTTTAAATGTCTTCTTCTCTATCTCTTATCATCTAATTATCAACATCAAACTAATCATGTATTAATTACTCATCTACAAATTTTTATTTAGGATTATTCCATTTACCTTATTAACTTATTGCAATGGTCTTTCGTTTTTATTGTAATTTTTGTTCCAATTACTTATTATTTCAAGTCTTTGAATATTGTTTAATTGTTATTTCAGAATTTTTGAATCTAATCTTAAGAATCTATAATGTCTTAACCAACATTTGAGTTGCTGGCATCTTTATGATTTTGATCAAATTATTCTAAATTATCATATAATTCAGCAAATTAAGATTAAACTTGTTAATTATTTGAATTATAATACCTCAAATAGTTTATTAAATGTACTTACTTACATTAATTAATAATTTAAATGAATGTTAGTAATTCTTAGTTTAACTAATTAAAACCAAATACCTTATCTGGCATTATAAATCCTAATCTATTATAGCATCTTTAGTAGGAAAATAATAAATTGAAAAATGAAGTAGAAATATTAAAGAATGAATTAAGTCTGAATAATTAAATAATTTAGAGAATTTAAGATGAAAAAAAAAAACAAGAAGAAAAGATTTTAGAATTATAATAATAAGTACATCAAAAAAATTAAGAAATAGAAGGTCTAGGGTAATATAAAAATTTATATTTTATAATAGAAAAACAATAATAGATTAAAAAAATTTAATAGACACTTAGTCAGATTTTTAAGAGAAATGTATAAAAGTACAATAAATGAACAAATAACTAACGAAATTATTGGATGAGTTGAGATAAAATAAATAAATAGTTAGCATTGAAGTAAAACTAAAAATATATTTTAGTGCAAACCCAAGTATTAATAAAAAAATTTTGAAGAAACAGTTCATTTAAGTTTTACATAGTCTATAACACATTACCAAATTGAATACAAAAGGATGGATCGAAAAATTGATTTTTAAGGCAATGGAGAAATATTAGGTTAAGGTTTTATTTTTCGTTGTTCATGTGAATTATCAAAGGTACCTAAGAAAGGTTAGAATCCATAGATAATATAAAATGATCGTGAAATTTATATAAAGTTCTAATTTGATGTTTGATTTTTTAAAATTAATTTTTTAATTCTGGATGAATAGAATCATTAGATTTGGATTTGCCACTTATGAATCATTAGTATAGAAATTAAGCAGTGCTGATAGTCCAGCATCTATCTTATAAATATTTTAACAAAACAAAGATATTTTTAAACAAGAGCATGTGGTGCTTTCATTGAGAATGTTGGGTAGATATAGTAGATAAATGGGTCATGATAACAATTATTCAGAATTAACTGGTAAATTGAATGAGATTGTTGATTAATTGACTGAATATGGTATTTAAGTAACTGATTATTTTAGATGTAATTGATGTTTTGTTTTGGTTAAGAAAATTTAGATCTAACAAAATACCAACAAATTTCTCACAATAAGCTTAGATAAAATTATTTTAAAGAATACAGTAAATGTCAGAGAATCAGATGTTTTCATTCAGAAATATGTGTAATGTATATTATGATTTGGCAATTCTCAATCATTCTAATGATTAATTAGCAAGATCTATTTCAGAATAATTAATTAATACAAAATAACTTTCACCATTTTTGATAATTCAAATCTTCAGTTCACTAGTAATAAAAGTTAATAATTGTTCAATTTCAAAAAATGATATGTAAGTACTTAACAATGCAGTAAGAGTAGTGGAGGGTCTTTTAGAAGAATTGGATATAGAATAAGTAAATTTTAATATTTATTTAGAAATCTTAACTTTTCAAAAGTCTAGCTGAAGTACAATTTTAAAATTTGTCCCCAAAATATACACTTCCACATTTAGTCAAGTAAGTAAAAGATTTGCTATTATAAAAAATTGAATTGTTATAGGAAGATTCTGTACTTAATATCTTTAAAGCTTATTCATACTTGCCAAGATATTTTGATTCTGATCTAATAAAAGAATTAAAAGATATGATTATTACAACTATAGAATAAAACCCAAATAATCTGTCATCAAAATTCCTTGTATTTCTTTTAGATAGATTGACAGTCTAAACTTAGAAACCATCTCAAGAATTTGTAAAAAAAATTGTTACAGAATTAACTTAAAGAATTATTAAAAAAGAAATAGAAGTTCCACTCTTATGTCAACTATGTAATAGTCTTTTAGGAAGCAAAAAATATGATGAGCTTACAAATGCTTTAAAAGAAAGTGGAGAAACAAGTGTTAAGATACTGAATTATTTATATTTAAATGGAGTTAACATGAAAGAATATGTTGATTAATATGTATCCAATATGGACTCTAAAAGAATCAATACTTACAATGCTATACATTATTTAATTTATGCTTAAAGAGATGCCTAAGAATATGTAGAAAGGTTTTAGGCTGCTTGTCGTTAAACTATTAAAGCAAATCCTAATTCTGTACTAAAAACATTACTTGAAATTAAACTCAATGCTTAGATTAAGAATCAAATTCAAGAAGAAGCATTTCTGTAAGTAATTGAAGATCTTAAAAATAAAAAATATGATATCTATAAAGTGATTAAGGAATTATTGAGTTCTTGTGTAAGTAATAAATGCAGATAAGCTTTATTGCAATATAATGATTAATTAGAAAATAAATTATAACCAAAATAAATTTTAAATAAAGTTATTGGAAGTGATGAACCTTTTGACTCAGATAAATTATCAATGATGTTGTAAATATTTTAAAGAGATACAAAAATTATTCCTATTCATAGATTTGTTGATTATATAACTTTGTCTCCCTAAAATTTATATGGTTTCATTAGAAGTGATCAAATATAATGGGTTTGTTAGATCATATTATCATCATTATAAAGTTCATCAATAATGAAATTTAATGCATTGGTAAATTTTGTTGAAAGATTTGAAGGTGCAGGTTATACAAGTAAACATATTCTTATTTTGGTTTAAAGAGTTGTAGATTATTACAGATAAAACAATCCTAATACTCCATTTCCAGATTCAACTTTTGTTTAAGCCTTAATTAAACTTAATCTTTTTACACCTGAAGATGCTGCTCTTTAGTTGAATAATGAAAAATCTTATAAATATTTTAAGGTTTAGTTATGTGGTATTGCTTTGTAATTAGAAAACCCTCCAGAAAATGTTCTATAACTAAGTGATAAAATTAAAGCTGAATGCTTTCTTGATACTGAAGAGATGAAATATAAATAAGTTTTAGAAGCCTCAACATTATTCAAATTAACAACAACTGAAATTGAAAAAGTCAAAAGTTAAATTAGAATATTAGCTCCAAAACTTACAAATAGATAATATTTTGATTTAGTTATGAATGCCAAAGAACTTCCTATTATTAAAGAATTAAGCCTTTTATTTGTTTAATTTGGTTCTAAATTAGGAATTATAAAAATATTAAAAATTATTGAAAAATTTTAAAAAAATCATATCTCAAATCAAATTTTTTATAATATTTTATTAGAATAATATGGTATTTAATTTAATTCCACTTTTAATGAAATAAGAATTTAAGTTTTGATGACATTGGCCAATTGTAAACTTAAGTAAGTTGATGTATTTTTAAAAACCTTCGAAAAAATCAATAAAAATACTGTTATTTATAAGCATTATTTTAATGAAATTCTAGAGAGTGTTATTCAATTAGGTTTAACTGAAAATGAAATAGTCGATTAAATCAAGTCATTGGTTGATAAATCAAATTTCAATCACTAAACTACTTTAAAATTGGTTCACTATTATATCATGTCTGAATAACCTATAGAAGAGATTGAAAAAGTTGCCAATTCTTTAGATAACTTAAAAACAAAAGAAAATAACAGAATTGTTTTGATCTATGAAATATTAAAAAGAACCTATCCAGAAGCAAAAATAACTAAAATTCATGAAGCTTTAATTAAAGATGAAAAGATAACAACTTCTTTAAAAAAAAATTAATATTCAGTTGAATATGTTCAAAAACTTCTCTAAGCTGTAGAAATTTAAACAGAAACCAATTAATTAGTTGAAAATGTTCAAATTGAACTCTTTTTACCTTAAACGTATTATATTTAATTTATTATGTTTAGTTAATAATCTATTTTAATTCTTACAGGTTATAATCAAAATTATGACAAAACTACATTAAATGGAATAGGCATTTTGTAAAAGAAATTATTATCACTTATTACTAAAAATGTTGTTGTTGTTAATTTTAAGGAATTACACGATATAACTAATTATGAAGATAAAATTACATATTTATAAAACTAAGGTAAAAAATGATTAAATTTTAGGTATTTCAATTACTGCTGACAAGAGTAAAGCTGATTTTAGTGCTTTTAAGTTAATCGAAAAGAAAGACAATTAAAAAAAGCAAAATCCAAAAAAAAAATCTAATGACATTGATTTGGATGAAATTCAAGAACATGTAGAAATTCCTTAATGAGTTCTTTAGTATTTCTGTTACATATTCATAAAATAAAATAATGATTTGATTTGTGAGATTTTAATTCTCTTATTAAATCTCTTAAAATATCTTTTCTGACTCATTTATTAGAATTATATGTTTTAATACAATTCATATTGAAAAATTGTTTTTAATTTTATTAATTATCTTTATAATTAATTCATTTAGACACATTACAAATACTAATTGTTTTTGATATCATTCAGAAAATTATTCAACAATAAATGATTATATGAAAACAAATTTATTTTTTAATAGTTGTTAATAATATAATAATTTCTTGAATTTGATTCTATTTATTTTAGACTAGAAGTTTGAAAAAGATAAATTAAACTTCGGTATTTTTTTAATAATATTTAAAACTATTGACATTCTCGAAAAATTGATTTATAATTACATATTTCTTATGCGAAAATGAATATATATATTTCAGTATATAGAGTAAATTCTTAAGTCAATTTCAGAACATTTGAAGTTTATCCATTAAATGATATTTTGAAATTTAAAAAAAAGATTCTTTTGGCTTGTGAATTATTTTATTATAGTCCCAATTCATATGTATAATAAATAAATTTTTGGACATACTTTAGGCTTAGATTTATAGAAATATCAGAAAAAAAATTTTTAAGATTATCACTCAATAAAAATTATTACTATAGTATTTAATTCTTAATGCAATAATCAAGATATAGAATAAATATAATCTATGAAAATGTTTGTAGAAAGTCTAATCTATTCTTTGGGGGAATAATTAATATAATTCTCATAAGTTTCCTACTATATCGATATCTTGTTAAACTCCAGCATATATATAACAGGATTTTGCTTGCATGATAGTAAACTGAATTTGAAAGAAGTAAATTTGATAACAATATTCAGAATGAATTCAAAAAAGTATCATATTTCAAATGTTCATAATAAAGTTTACATGATTGTGAAATTGTAAACTTTTCAAATACTTAATATAAACATTTTGTCATTAAAAAGATAGGTTTATTTAACATTAAGTATAAAATGAATTAAATTATCCTATGTTACCAAAGTAAACTAAACTTAGAGAAATTTATGGAATTTTAGTTTGTATTTTGGTAGAATTTTATTTCTATATGTAGAAACAAAAGGTATTTCATGGTTTGAAGAATTATTGTTCTAAAATGATTAAAAATATTTTTAAGATTTTCACAAAGGATAAACAATTGTAAATAATTCATCATAATTACTTTAGACATATTTTAAGTATTTAGAAAAATCTTAATAATCGTTGAATAAAATGGCTGTTTAAATTACTAAAACAATTCTTCTCAAGTGTAGTTTAGTAATAGTAGCTAGAGTATAGCTTGATCATCGATAAAAATTTTTGAGCCACTCATATGTATTTATAAATAAATTAATTAATAAGCTCAAAATTATGAATTAGAGTTTGACGGTAATGGAAAAAGTTGAGTAAGATAAGATGGAAAATCCTTAAGCTTGGATTTAAGACAATATATTAAATTCACTTTAGGGAAAACAGTGGAGATCAAATTATTTACAAAGATTGGGAATAAAATAAGAATAAGAGAAAGAGAATACTTCAAAGGAATTTCAATTAAATTATGTTATAAGAACTAATGAAGATGTACGTAACAACTACATTTAGAAACTTATGAATAATAAATTGATGTAATAATAAAAGAAGCATCAAACTTGTAATGCTTTTATATGATGATTTATTTAGTAACAATATTTGATTGGGATGATACATTATTATGCACAACATTTTTGGGAGGATATGGGTTTGTAGATTTACCAATAGATGTATTAGAATAGTTGACTGCATTAAATGAAAGCGCTGTAATTAAAATTAATATATAAAGAGTAGATTGTTAGAAAAAGCTTCTTAAGTTGGAGATGTTTTTATTATAACAAATGCTGCTTAGGGTTGGGTTGAATACAGTAGCAAATTGTAGATATTTAATTTAAAGTAGATATATGAATAAGGTGTTTTAAGTCATATTTGACAAAAAGATAGTTGTTATATCTGCAAGACATGGATATGAAGATATGTTTCCTGGAGATTGTGGTAAATGGAAGATAGAAGCCTTTAAAGATATAAGATCTAAGTATGAAAATGATGTATTCACCAATCTTATATGTTTGGGGGATTCAAACATTGAAATTGATGCTGCCCACGTGTTAGCAAAGTTTAAATCTAAATTATTTTAGGGAATTCACTGTTGCTTTAATTAAGACAATTAAATTTAGGGAATGTCCAAAGCCTGAAGAATTGGTTAGATAGTTAGATTTAGTATCAGATAAATTTGAGTAAATTTATACTACTTTCAAGAGTTTAACAATACGGTTAGAGAAGTAAATATTTTTATTATTATTATTATCATAGAAAAGCATCTGGTAGTTGATCGATTTAATTTTATCAATTATAAATATTTGACATTTAACACCTTTCTTTTTTGTTTCTTAAATATGAAATTTAAGAGAGAACTTAAATTATGTTTATTCATATCCATATATAAATATATATATAGATATTCAAATTTGTTACTTAACGTTGACAATGTCATTTAATCAACATTCATAAGAACTTGAATGTTGTACAGGATCTGTATCTTAAATAACCTTAGTCAATGGTTCAATGAACTCAGGTGATAATTAAGAAACAGTAGGATGTTTAAATAAATCTGTCAATAATTATCTAAGAGTTTCATTTTCATTCTCAATAACTTTAATCTAAATGTTAAATATATCAATACTTTCTTCTGCAATTCTTCATAAGCATCTTAAAGTGGTCCTATCTTCTCTAAAGCTTCTCTTTTTTTCCTTTAAGATTCTTTAGCAGAATTACGATTCCTTCTTATGCATTGGCATTTCTTACAATTGCATTCATCCTCTCCATTGTATACACATTTATTTTTTAATCTTTCTATCATTTTCAAATAGTAATTAGAACTATTTTTAACTTAAACATTTTCATTATATCTATCTTATTGTATCAAATCAATCATATGACTTTCTATTTGTAATAACATTGGAAGAATATATAAAATTGAACAATTCATCTATTTATGAATTCTTTAAGTTCTAATATTGAATTCATTTAAATCAATTTCATCATTTTATTCATCAAAATATACACTAGTAGCTTTTTTTAAGAAATCTTGTGTAGTCGCTTTGAAACTACCCATTATTAATAGATACTAGAAAAATAATAAAGTATAATTACTTCTTAGAAAATGGAATCATTATGAATTTAAGCAGTTTATTTAACAGAGTTTTCTACAACATCAAAAATCAAATTAGATTTTTTGAAAAAGTTGTTCATGTAGACTGTGTATTGATTGAATTGAACTAAAAATTAATCTTTATCCAATTTCTATTGTTATTGACTTAACAATTTAAAAATAAAGGTCCCCCAAATATCTTCAGGCTATTTCTTTATCATTGAATTAAGTTAGGCAAAGCTTAATTATTAACTCACTTATTGGTTGGATGATATAGAATACTAATAAAGTGTATTAAAGAAAATGTCACAAAAGTCATCTCTGAAAATTAAGAATTTGGAAAGATATTAAGTACCTAAAAATGATATATATTAATATTACCTTTATCGTATTATACAAGTTAAGATCTTAATAATAGAGAAAGTGTTTAAAATAAAGAACTACTCATTGTAATTTAGATCGGTTAGGCAATAAATGAAGTCTTTAGTATAGCTATTTATTCAGTTTCTCCTTAGATCTAATCTAATCCATGAATTATCAAATTGCCCAAAACATTGAGAAAATAGGGTAAGTGATAGTCAATGCAATTGTTTATTCTTACAACTTACTTTCTCAACACCTATTGTTAAAAGTATTAAGTAACTCTATTTTGAATGTCGATTAAAGACCAAGCTTTTCTAAATAATAAATAGTTATTAATACTTTTCAATAAGATTGTTTGTTTAGTATGACATCAATGATAGCAGTTGCTGCTATTTCTAAATCTAAAATATTTAATATATCACTATACCTCATTATTTTACTTTAATACTTATTCTTCTTACTTCACCTTTTCTTATTCTTAATGTTTGATTATTGCTTAGAGGTAAAGCTGTTGCAAAGGATTCATAACTATTTAAATTTATTTTTCAATCTGGATTTGAGCAATCGCTTTAATTTATCAAATCATACGTAATATTATTCATATATAGTTATTTACATTCAAACAAAAAATTGGAAGAAATTAATAAAAATACACCGTCATCTTTGCATTCTCTCTTTAACTAAATATTAAATATTTATAAACTATTTATTAGATAATCTAATAACTCCAATAATTATATTTAATCTTTAATTATAAGAAATATCTTTATCAAATATCATAATCATAATCAAATTATTTTGTTGTTTAATTGCAACAAGAATAGGTTCCATCACGTATAAAATGTCCCCGAAAATATTTTTTTTGCTTTACTTTCCTTTTTGTTTCTATAAACTCAGTAGGTACTTTTTAACTCTTGATTTTATTTTCCTCTTTTAATTCAACTAAATTCATTACAAATGTTTCTTGTTCATTAGATTACTCTTTTAATTTTGATGGCTTAAATAGTACACTAAATTGATTCTAATCTAAATCATTAGATTCATTAAATAATTTAAATTTTACTGTGTAATCATGTTCTTAAAATAATAATTTATACAAAGAGGATTCCTAATTTTATTTTATTGTTCTAGCCAACATAGGATGCTAAGTAAGTTATTCATCTTTACAAATCTTAGTCACATTAATTTTTCTAAGTTCTTCAAAATAATGTGCATAACAATGTATTTTCTTATACATTCTTCTTGTGATCATTTAACTAAATAATCCATAAACTTCTGTTCTACTTTTAATATTGAAATTCAAAGCATACAAATATAGTAATTACTAAAAAACTCTAGCACATTTATAAAAATCCATTATTATAAAATCATCTTAGTAGTCTTTCAAATCACAATCTAAGATCTTAAGCATATAAAATGCAGATCTTGGTGGGATATATTAACATTTCGAATAAAATTCAGTTTGAGCCCAAGATTTGTTTCTTGATGGCAAAAATACATCTCTCATATATTTCAAACCCTATCTCAGCCATCCTTTAATATATGAGGTATATCTTGAAATGTAAATATGAATTCCTGTTCTTTGTTCAAACTATTTGCTTCCTGCTCTTGAGTTCCCTCTGCTCTAAATTGCTGATTCGAATAATTCCACCAATTGTTCCCTTGTAAATTATTCATCATATTAAGTAAAAGATATGTATAATCTCTTTAATTCATAGGCCTTTCTCACTCTAACTCCAACCTAATTTTCATAAATTCTAGCCACTTAGCTCCAACTTGTACAATTTATGCCCCCATGCAAATTTACTATTTCTATTAGTTGTTTATCTGATGGTTTTAATTTTCCTTATATTTTCAATCCCACTTATGGTCTCATTTTTAATAATATTATCCATTTTAATTAATTGAATTTTTTTTTAATTTGAAGATTATACAAATTACGAATACTAATTCTTGCATTAAAATTCTCTATCACTTATTTTTACTTCTTTCAAATTTAATGTATTTGCTTAATAACATTCTCAATGATTTCTACAAAATAACCTAGTCTTTAAAACTATTTACATTTTTTATTCGTAACGATATATTTAAAATTTTATTATTTTAAGATAT
>CAJJDN010000037.1:484632-515803 GCA_905182985.1 Paramecium sonneborni | reverse complement strand
TATATTTAAAATTTTATTATTTTAAGATATTTCTTATTTTTTTACTATTGACCTCATTTGCATTCATAAGATTAGGATATATAGTCAAAAATGTGGTTTTATAAAAAAATGGCACAGTTTGACTTAATATCTCATTAGTAATAATTTCTCTATTGATTTTAGTCTAGTTTGATTGTGTATCCCACAATCCTTCGATAATGTTATATCATTAAGCCTCTTGTATTTAGTTGTATACCCAAGTTTTTATACGTTTGTCACTAGACACCTCAATCAATCTAATTACTCTATTTTTTGTTTGCCATATATGCACATTTTGTAGATTTATTTTGATTGAGTATTTTTCCGATACCTTCTTTATTGTTGAGAATAAAACAGAATACTATTAATCTTTTTCTACAGTTAATAATTGCTTAAAATTATTTTAATTAAAAGAGAAATTTAAATCTTTTGAATGATACCCTTTATAAATAATATTAGAAGTTATTTGACTCAGTAGAATTATTTTCAGATCAAAATAATCATTTAAGTTGAAGTTATAGTGGATTATTAAACTAATAATATAACTTTAAAAATAAATTTAATTATTGTTTTTCTGATGATTTCAAAAAAATATATTTTTATTTCTTAGAAAAAAATTAACTATCTTTTAGATTTGACTAAATATAAAGAAATGAATATAAAAATTGTTTAGTCATCTTATTATTTATAAGGATTAATATTAGTAGAGAATAACAATTATGAAAAATTTAACAATATAATAAACTAAAATGAGAGGAAATATCAAGTAAATCATTAATCGTTAATATCTTAACTCTTGAACGTAAGAACTTAAGATTTATTAGATCTAATTTTATTTATTTCAACTTTTTAATTATTGTATTTGCTAAATAATATTTACGAATAATTAGATAATAATTTATAAGTAAATAACAAAATTAAACTTCCAAATAAGAACTGATTTAAACAAAACTTATTCTGAGATTGTAAAAAATGAAAGATTTAAATTTTTAGAATTTTAATTTATGCCTTGAATAAAATTTTAATAAATATTGATGATGATTTATTTCAATTTGATCAAAGCATTTTTTAATCTTCATCTATGTCTTCATCATTTATGTAGTTTGATTATACTGATTGATTCTCAATGATCACAGGATTATATTAATTATATATCATCAAAAATGAATCTACTATTTAAATTGCCTTTTAAATATATCATATTACTTGTTCAGTTTCTGTGTGAAACACTATAAATGTAGCTCTATATTTTTAGTCTTAATTTCTCCATGTGAATAATTAGTCAAATAATGCATCCGAATTTTCCCTCATTGTAACTTTGTATGAATAATCGTCCATCCACATTTAAGGCATTACTACATATTGTATATTCTTTTATGCTAGAATTGAAAATCTAAAAAGATTGAAAACCAATATTATACAATTCTTAGTATATTTTAATCAAATTTTCTTAATTAATCTATTTTAGTACAATAAAATTTACTCCTGTGTCTATTTTTAAATGAGCAATATAATTAGTATGTCGGAAGAGTCTCTTTCGAAGCTTCTGTACTTTCCAGACTCCTAGCTCTAGATCAAGGCTTTCTTCTACTCTTTCACTCATTTCGCTCAGTTCATCGCAATTCGATTCTTTTTCTTTTTCCTCTTATAATCTAATTATTTATTTAAGTATTACACTTATTTAATCATTTCATTTAATTAAGAGTTTTAAGGATCAATATCAATATTTACTAAGATCATAAATCTGATGTACTTATGCATTCTGTTTAAGCTAAAATTTAAGGTTCACTTTATAGAGCTTCAATTACCAATTCTTTGTAGGTTCGTTTTTCTTTTGGTATAACAGGCCTTTTTTCAAAGCATGAATCTAATTTTTAAAGATAATATTACTTCCCATGCTATATTGATAATTATTAAATATATATAAAATAATCAAAATAAATTAAAGAATCAAATTAATTAGTTTAGACGTAAGATTTCATTTACAAATTTCTTTTCTATAACAAATTTAAAGATTATTCATTAGAATATAGGTTATTTTTCTTTTGTTGCCTTTAAATCTTCTTTAAAAATCTTCATAACAAAATATCCTCAAATCTCGATAAAAATAAACAAAATAGCCATCAAGGGAATATGGTCTTGCAAGATATCCACTTAATTGTTGATCAAGAAAAATTGAAAAAAATTGCTTTTCTTTCTTTGTTCAAAATTTAAGTCTAATATTATTGAATTTTTTCAGAAAAAACTTATCCAATTTTAAAAATTAAAAATTGATTACTTTTTCATACAGAAGTTACACAAAACCTTAAATTCTATTAGAATTTAAAAACATTTTCATTAAATTTGATGAATAATTTTAAAGCAACTCTATGAATTCATTATCTTTTTAATCAATGCTCAATTAATTAAAAAAATATTTTTTTAAAACTCTTGTTTAGATTGTTAATAAAAAATTTGATTAAATTTACNTTTTAGTCTTAATTTCTCCATGTGAATAATTAGTCAAATAATGCATCCGAATTTTCCCTCATTGTAACTTTGTATGAATAATCGTCCATCCACATTTAAGGCATTACTACATATTGTATATTCTTTTATGCTAGAATTGAAAATCTAAAAAGATTGAAAACCAATATTATACAATTCTTAGTATATTTTAATCAAATTTTCTTAATTAATCTATTTTAGTACAATAAAATTTACTCCTGTGTCTATTTTTAAATGAGCAATATAATTAGTATGTCGGAAGAGTCTCTTTCGAAGCTTCTGTACTTTCCAGACTCCTAGCTCTAGATCAAGGCTTTCTTCTACTCTTTCACTCATTTCGCTCAGTTCATCGCAATTCGATTCTTTTTCTTTTTCCTCTTATAATCTAATTATTTATTTAAGTATTACACTTATTTAATCATTTCATTTAATTAAGAGTTTTAAGGATCAATATCAATATTTACTAAGATCATAAATCTGATGTACTTATGCATTCTGTTTAAGCTAAAATTTAAGGTTCACTTTATAGAGCTTCAATTACCAATTCTTTGTAGGTTCGTTTTTCTTTTGGTATAACAGGCCTTTTTTCAAAGCATGAATCTAATTTTTAAAGATAATATTACTTCCCATGCTATATTGATAATTATTAAATATATATAAAATAATCAAAATAAATTAAAGAATCAAATTAATTAGTTTAGACGTAAGATTTCATTTACAAATTTCTTTTCTATAACAAATTTAAAGATTATTCATTAGAATATAGGTTATTTTTCTTTTGTTGCCTTTAAATCTTCTTTAAAAATCTTCATAACAAAATATCCTCAAATCTCGATAAAAATAAACAAAATAGCCATCAAGGGAATATGGTCTTGCAAGATATCCACTTAATTGTTGATCAAGAAAAATTGAAAAAAATTGCTTTTCTTTCTTTGTTCAAAATTTAAGTCTAATATTATTGAATTTTTTCAGAAAAAACTTATCCAATTTTAAAAATTAAAAATTGATTACTTTTTCATACAGAAGTTACACAAAACCTTAAATTCTATTAGAATTTAAAAACATTTTCATTAAATTTGATGAATAATTTTAAAGCAACTCTATGAATTCATTATCTTTTTAATCAATGCTCAATTAATTAAAAAAATATTTTTTTAAAACTCTTGTTTAGATTGTTAATAAAAAATTTGATTAAATTTACTAGTAGGTATGATGCTAATGAGATAATAAAAAATTTTTAATGAGCAAAATAAATTTTGGTATATTGGTTAGCTGCTGGGGTAACAAATATTTTTTTTAGTTCATATGAATCAATAATAATAAATATCAATGTTCTTAAGATTAATTCAGCAAATTTTATCATCTCAACTGAAATCAATAAATTTGTTATATTGATTAGACTGATAACCAAGTCTCAAAGTATTTAAAGGCTTTATGATCTAATGAATAACTTTTAAATTATTTTTTAATGGTCTTTATATTTAATCAAAATATTGGATTAAATCCATATATAGTAAACCTATCTAGTTCATTAGATTCTTATTCTTTAAATTAAAAGCCTTCATTTATAATACTTACAATGTTCTTAATGGGTTTATCACTAATAATAAATTGTTTGATTTTTTTTACGTTGCTTGATTATTACTCAAATTTATTAATTTTTGATAAAATTTAGATTAATAATTTAGAAAATGACTTTGAATCTTTATAAACCTTATGAGAAAAAAATTAGAAAAATCATTAAATATTAATATAGACAACTGATCATTTTGTAAAATTATTATTATAAATTATTTGAATGAATTCTAAGTATTACCAATATTCTATTACTTTTTTACAATCAAATTAATTACTGATTATTTTATTGATGATAATAATACTATTTTTATTATAATAATGTAAAATTTATAACCTTAAGATCAACATTCAGCTTAGAGGAATAAATCATATTCGAATAAGGATCCAAATATGGCATTTGTAATTTATTTAATAACCTATAAAGTTAACTCAATAAATATTGGAACAATAACGAACTGGACAAATTTCTTAGGATGATAATTAATTGTTCTCTTATTTCTACTCTAAACATCCTTTTATTATTAGCCTAAATTAAATGGCAGAAATTAATTTAATATCTGAATACATCAACTATGTTTAATATATGGAAATAGATTAAAATACAGAGGTGATATAAAATGGACAATAGGGAGAACTATTTTATGGTTTAATATAGGGAAAAACTAACATAAATGAATTGTGTTTTGGAATTGAAGCTTTAAATTAAGATCCCTACGTTTAAGATGTCAAAACAATGGAAAAATCAAAATTTTTAACAATCACTAGATGCAATTTTTAAGAGGCTGTTTAGAAAGCCAAATTCAAGGAAAGGAATAGTCTTATTGAATTTATGAAGGAATCTTAAATATTTTATAGGATGTCCAAGAGAACAATTGCATCATTTATAAATTTTTTCACTTTGGTTTATTTCAGAAAAAATCAGATAATTTACAAAGAAGGAGAGCAAGCAGATTATGTTTATATCATAAGAGTAATAATATTAAATATTTAAGGAAGGAGAATTTGAATTAAGTAAAAAATTTGATATTTAAAACAAACACAAAACTTTTCCAATATCAACAATAGGGAAACCAGAGCTTTTTGGAGATTTGGATTGTCTATTGAATACATGTAGATAATATACAGCAAAATGTAAAGAACAGGCATATTGTTATAGAATTTCAAATTCAGTAAGAATATGAAAATAAAAGTAGAATTTTTATTCGATAATTTAAAAGAATCCTCATTGTGGAATAGAGAATTACATAAATAGTGTAATGAGAACTTAAATATTAAGTAGATAATAGCGATTGTAGACTACTTCATCAGTTTTATCAGGAAACAGAAATCTGTTATTTGGAGTTGAAGAAATAAAAATGTCGAATAAGTAACAAGAGAAAAAGTAACTATTTAATTTTTCTCCTGGTAAAATTACTCAAAGATACACTCCAGTTTATAATAATTCTAACAGAAAAAAAATGAGAGTACGTTGTGCTACTTTGTATAATGAAGGAACAGTGGTCAGATGTTAACAGAAACAGCCAGGATCAAGTGATCGTTAAGAACAATTATTAAAGCTTAAAGGACAATTATTTGATGAAGTAGAAATACCAGATCGGATTAAAAGAAAGTATCAATAATAGTTAAAAAATCTCAAAGATTAGACTCTAAGAAGGTAACTATTAATAATAAGAACATAAAATAATTAATCAAGGATAATAGCATAAAGCATGATTTCATGAGTGTTATTTGGTAATCATATACAACTCTTCAATTTTATTAATATAATGATTGTGTTTATTTTGGATATCTTAACTTTGCTTATTGTATTTACTAATATTGTCTAATGAAGTATCCCCATAAAGTCTATTACAAGTGAAATATTACATTTTTTAAGTTTGTACTTGAGATTTCGATAATATGAAAAAGTTGCCTGTTTTTTCTTAAGTCTTCTAATTGATTTATGGCAATTTTAAATAATAAGAATCTCTCTCTGGTGATTATTATTTTGTTTATTTCTTAAATTTACCAGATTACAACGCCCCATTGTTCAATCTCTAAATTTATAAATTAAGACATTACTAGAAGTTCTTAAGATTTTGATATTTCAGGTAGCTAAATTAATCCTTTGTTTTAATGAATGGAGAGTTTTCTTTCAGAAAGGCAAATCATTAATAATTAATTAATTATAATAATTCAAAACCATAAAATTTGTTAAATTAGAGAGACTTTTTAATTTGAATGCAATTAATTAATTAATTTTCACTTGATTAATAATATATCAAGAGCAAACTGTACCTGACCATGATTTTCCTTGTAATCTACATTAAACCTTATTTTTATCAGCTACAGCTCCTTATCCTGTAGAAATAAAATAATTAACTCCTGTATTCGGGGGAGTTGTTGTAATACTAGTGGAGACACAATATTTAGCTCCCAAATTACAAGTAAAGGTGACTCCAGATTCTTAAGTAATTGATGCTTCTAATGCATCCCCTATAGGAAATTTAAATAGTTTAAGATTGGCAGCAACAACAGTCAAAGAAGTGTCAGTCCATGACCAAGTAATAGTTAATGGTTTGAATAAAGGATCAAAATTATTTTCAGTTGCACTATATGCAGGTGAAGCTGCAATTGTTGGTCTTAAACAAATGACATCTGAATAGGCATTTCTTATTCCAAAGATTTCTGGAGGGAATGAATATACCATTAAAAATCCATTTGAAGCATAATTATACCCGGACCAATCTATTTTGGTGGAATGTTATTGTCCATTCATTGTTAGTGAATTTCTTGAATATGGGATAATAGCAAAATTGATAAAATAGTAGTTAGTTTAATAGTAATTAGGCTAAAACTTTATCATTCTAAATAACCCAATCAGAGCAACTGACCATATTTTTTTTAATACGATATCTCTCATTGTACTTTAATTAGAGGTTTACAAAACAACGAAATCCTAATATGATTTGCTTAAATACTCTCAACAATTATAACGATTAATAAACAGTTCTTTCTATATAAAAAGGATGCGAATCTGGTTAATCTTATAATGCAGTTGCTAATGCTACATATCTATCTAAAATATTTCCTAATTATGTTTAGAAATCTGCTACTGCTGGCAAACTCGTAGTAAAGGAAGGCATGATTTTCCAAGGATTTACAGTATACAATTGAAATATAGTTGCTGAAGTTTGTGTTGTTAGAGCAGTCAATAAAGTTGTTCCATCACTAGCTTTATCAAAATATCCATCACTAGTCTTGGTAAATCTTACTAAAGCATAATTGAGTTTCCCTTCTGATTTATCACAACAAACATTATCATATTATAAACTAAAAGTTTCTAAAGAGTCACATAAAGTAGATGCACCTCCTACTGGTAATCCAGAACCTGTTCTACAGGAAGCTACTTCATCTATCATATAACAAGGAAGTGTTAGACAGGAGCCACTATGAAAATTTTATTATAAATTACGATTCCCAATAACAATATCCAATTCCTGAAGTTACGCTTGAAGTACAAACACCACTGGCTAATCCTGTACATGCAGTTTATCCAACATAAGGTTAAGCAGCAGATGATGTAATCAAATTTACTATTAATAAAATGGGCAACATAAATATTATCAAAATATTAAATGAAATTTTATATGATTTTTATATATTTGATTTTCATCAGCATTTTGCTAGTCTGAAATACGGCTTATCTGTTGATGAAATATCAGTGTTGCAGGCCTTAATAGGATTATGATGAAATATTATTAATTCATCAAGAGCAGCAGGGGTAGCTGGAATTGCAAAACTAGGGCAATATGTGGTTCCTGTAATTGGATATTAACAGCCAGTAACAGCAGTTCCAGCTCCTGGTGAGTATGCTGCTACAAATTCCTTATCAAATATTTAATAAAAAGTTGTTGAATATAAGGTAGTATCAATCCATGTATATTTAATTGAGATAGGAACCTCAGTTATTGTTTAGGCTGTACCATCAATTTTCACTGTTTTGATCCATATTAAATCAGATAATTATCCTACGCTAATAATTCCGAATTACTCTGGAGCTAATGTCATTACATATATGTATCCATTATTAGCATAACTTGTCCATGTAATTTCTATTTCATAAGTTTTAGTTGTTAAAACAATTTTCTATCTATTTAAATTTGAGAACCCAAAATTTATAAAATCATAATTTTGAACATAATATGCTTTATAACTTTCATACCTTTTAAATAGAATGTTAACTAAATCCCAGGCTTTAATTAGTTAATCAGATCTAGTCGTTAGTGTATATGTTACATCATCCTAAAATTAATTAAATATATATATTTACTCTAATGCTCTAAAAAGTCTCAATTACAGCCTTTTCCAAGAATTTTGGTTGAACAGCATCTGTAATCAATTAGTTGATTCCATGATTGAATGCATCTAAAATAGTAGACAATTATGTAGGAGATGCTAGAAGAATATCTAAAGTAAATAATTGATAGGTGTATTTTTATGGTGTAGTAGTTGTTGTTAATATAGTAACAGGTGTTTCAGATAACGTGATATCTGGAGATCTAGTTATGTTGGCTTATCTTCTAAATCTTAAGAGTCCGTTTGGAACTTTTGTTTCTCCTGATTTAACACAAACATTTTCATATTTATAATCTATGTTTATTGGTACACAACCAGTAATATACCCCACTGTTGCCGCTATGCAAGCCTATACTTCACTAATTCTATAACAATCTGTAATAGCTGCACATGTGACAGTAGTATAAGCAGTCACTTCACAATTTCCTTTCATCATACATAATGTTGCATTAGTTTCTCCAGTACAAGTTTGTAAAGTGAATGCTGCTTTAATTATTTCTACAAAGGACAAGCTTAATATAATGAATTGCATCATCTAATTATTTATATAAATTATATTTAATAATAAGTATTTATCAATAAATATTGCAACTTTAAGTTGACCATGAACAATATCCAGGCCTAAATTTACATGCTAAATAATAGCTATAAGAACCAGTCTATTAAAGATTTATTTCCAACTATGAATGCTTTTCTATTAAGCAATTATTATGATACATAACAATAAAAAGCTTAACATTTGGATATATATATTATTTGTCAATATAGTCATCTAAACAAAGTCTATCAAAAAAAATATTTTTAACTCAGATCAGAATTTTTTTAAATCCATTTAATAGAAACATAGACATTCTAATCATAATCATCCAAATATCCTAATCATAATAAGATCAGAATCTGTTATAAAACCCAAATTATTCATTCAGCATAACTAATACCTCAATATATTCTGGTTTTTAATTTATCCAGATGATTTCAAAAATTCCAAACTATGTTCCAAATTATAGTTTTTGTAGTTTTAAATTAGCAAATCCAAAATTTATCAAATATTTGTATGATATATACTCAGTGATTGTTAAGATCTTAATTCTAAGTATAATGCATCAGACATTCCCCATAAAACCCAGTAAAAATCAACTTTTTTTATTGTACCTGAAGTAAATGTGATTGTTTCATCGTCTCTTATTTATTGCAAACTTTCATAAATAGCTTTCTCTAAAAAGTGGATTCTTGAATATTGTCAGAAGGATATACACAATAATATTTTCTACATAAAATCAATACATATATTTCTAAATCCTGAATCTATATTTCGATTTATCTTACATAATTTATTTTAATATAAAAAACCTTACAATTTTTCTGAGCAAACTCTAAATCAGTAACTTTATGATACTAAGCAGGTTAACAATTTGTACCATTCAAATAACAATAACCTGAATTCTAACATGTAACGTCTGTGTAATAACTGCATTATACTTAATACCAATTTATATTATTCCCTAGTACAAGAACAAATGTTAAGATTATTTTCATTCAAATTAGAAAATCATTTTATAAAATAATGTATGCTATGAATGTATTATTAATTAATCATAAAATCATTTACGTATATTCGACATTATTTTACTTCTTTAAAAAATCATAAACATTATATTTATTATCTATTATACTGCCAGAAAAATTGACTAATATGTATGATATTTTAATTATAACACTATTTTATGCATTGTTATAATTATCTATAAATAAGAATTAATAACTAAAATATCTTAAAAAGACAATTTCTTACTAATAGTCATTTTTTTACATTTATAAATTCCTTTGCAAAAGTCCATGAATTGAATCGATTATACTATTAATTTACAATTTGAAATATTTTATTATGATATAGAATCAGAATGTAAAAGGAAAAAATTTTAAAATGAAATTTGATAAATTTAGGTATTAGTTCTAAAATTCAAAAAGAAATAGAAGATATAAAATAGAAATGATTTTACTTATTTTTAAATACATAGTAGACATATTTTAAATAAATCTAAGAACTTTAAGAAATAAAGAATATACCTAATTTAATTTAAATTAAAGACTTGAAAATATAAAAATAAGGTTTATAGATAGGTTTTGGGGAATTAAAAAAGAGTATGGGTTCTGAATAGTATATATAATTAAATAATAAATAATTAATAATATTTTTATTCATGAAAATTTACAGCAAATTTTGTACTATATTAAAATCGACAGCTAGTTTTAATGAGAGACATTTTGTTGATAAAATGAAAATAAAAGTGAAAGCTGGGGATGGTGGTAAAGGATGTGTGTGCTATTATAGGTGAGTTCTAAATATATGAAATAGAGATCGTATTGTAGTAACAGGAGCACCAGATGGAGGAGATGGAGGAAAAGGAGGTGATATTTATTTAAAGGCATCAGAATAGATATATGATTTAAGTATTTTAAGAAAGCCACATATTATTGGGAATAATGGAAAGTAAGGAATGAAATTGAAATGTAATGGGAAAACAGGTTCTGATATTAAAGTTAGTGTTCCTATGGGTACCTTAGTTTTTGAGATAAAGTCTGATGATACAAAAGAATTGATTGGAGATCTTGATGAAAATAATAAAGAATGTTTGGTAGCTAAAGGTGGTAGTGGAGGAAAAGGAAATGCAAGAAATATAGGAATTAGAGAAGTATAATTAGGATAATAAGGATAAGAAAAGGATATATTTTTAGAAGTGAAAACTTTGGCAGATATAGGATTAGTAGGATTTCCAAATGCAGGAAAATCAACTTTGTTAGCTGCTGCATCTAGAGCTTTACCTAAAATAGCAGATTATCCATTTACAACATTAAATCCTATGGTTGGTAAGGTCAGGTTTGTTGATAATATGGAAATGACTATAGCAGATATTCCAGGATTAATTGAAGATGCTCATAATGATAAAGGATTAGGGCATGAATTTTTAAGACACATTGAAAGATGCAGAGTAATCTATTATATCATATTATTAGTTATTGTTATATGTTTTAGATGGGTAGGCAGGAAATGTTGAAGAATAACTATAAATATTAAAGAATGAAATTAAAGAGTATAATCAGGAAATTTTGTAAAAACCTTATATTGTATGTATCAATAAGGCTGATTTAATAAAAGAAGATTATGATTATATAATGATTAGTGCTAAACATTGTCAAAATGTTGGCTAATTACTCTTGAAATGTAAAGATTAAATCGAAAAGATTCGAAATGAAATTCAAATTAAAAAATAAAATGAAAAACTAAATGAAAAGAACTATCAAATCAAAAGACAATAACTTGAAAAATAATTATTTGGATCAACAGAGAAGTCTAATTGAAATGAATGATTTTTATTTCTTTATAAAAAATTTAAATATTTCTTTATTCATTAAAAAATTTATTAAACAATTTTTTTTTTGAAAATCCTCGCAAATTGCCTAACACTTTCTATCAGCCCTTAATGTGTAATAAAATAGAAATCTTTACTACTTATAAAGGTGCATCATTAAATAGTCAATCAATTTATAAAAGCATAAATATATCTATAATGCTTCAGAATTAGTCTGTTTTGTTAAGATTTTTTCCAACATAATTAATTAGTTAAATTATTATGAATACTACCCTTTTATTATGCTTCATCATAGCTTATGAAGACTAATTTTTGATTAAAAAGTATCTTTTGTTGGTTTTCAGAGAAACAAAGAACAATTTTGTTTAATTTAAACAAACATAAATTCACATTCCTTCAAGCATTTCATTAATTTGAATTAATTTAAATCTATAATGCTTTGTCTTAAATATTCTTTTCCACTTCTAGTTCTTCAATTAATTTTTATTATTTTTCTCATTAAATAAATATCAATCTGATTTAAGTAGTTTTTTTCGAATAAAAGATTATATAAAGCATCTTTTTATCTGATTAGAAAATAAAAGATATCCAATAATATTATGTAAAAATATGAATCAAATTTTGAGAATTAATTCTAAAATCCCCTAATATTTCAAATTAATTATATAAATACTCAAAATATAATAAAATCTTAAATCTAAATATATATATATTGTATAAGTGGAAATGATAAAATTAATAAGTATCTTTAAAAATATTTTCTTATTACAAAATATTTTAAAAAGCAAATATAATTCATACTAATTCATGATGCAAATCCATTTGATTTAATGAGAATAGTGATATTATTAAATAAAATAAGTTTTTGTATTTGTAAAATAAATTATTAATTAATATATCAAAAAAAAGATAACCGATGAATGTTTAGTAAGTAGTGTGATAAATTTATTTAGTGATTGTATAGCCTTTACAGGAGAGAAATGGGAGTTGCTAGAGTAAGACACGATTGGCTTTTTAGCAGGAAGTAATTAAATAAATTAAATGGTTTAGATACATTATGTAAATGGAATCTAGAAAACAATAGCAAAAGCTTTGTACATTCTTAGAGATAAGGATTTTAATGCTTTACAGTCCATTATAGGAAAAATATATTGGTTGTGGCAGAATATGGGTTAAATCCAATTGTTCATGTTTATGATAATGAAAATGAATATGATTTGGTTGGAGTGAGCCCATTGGAGATACTTTAAATGGAAGTGTCAAATTGTGGACGTTATTTATTAGTGATATTGGGAGTGCCAAAATTTGAAATTTGTTTATGGGATTTAAGAGAGAAATGTAGAGTTAAAGGAAAGTTTAGTTAATTACCCTTAAAACTTAATTTTATAGAGGCCAAATTCACAATCTTGAATGAGAGAATTCTAATTCGATATGCAAATGAATTGTAATTATATTAAATAACACCTCATTATGATAATTAAATCTAGAAGCAGGTTTAATTGGAATTAATAGCATCAATAGAATTATCAGCTCCAACAATAATGGTTCAAGATTACAATTTAATAGATGATTCAAAAACTCAATTTGAATAAAATAACATATATTTAATTTAAGGAAATTTACTAATATATTTGGATGGAACAAATTTAAGTGAGATTGTAAGACATGAATGTCATTCAGAGATAAGACATTTGATTCCTACTTAAGTACATTTGATAGTTGTATATGCCCATTCTAAAATTGAATGGTTATACAAATATGTAACAAACAATTTGGAAGATAAAGTTGCTGTACCATTTAAAGTGAATAAGAAATATAATTTTCATGATCGTTTAGAGGTAAAAAGAATAATGTATAATCAATAATGCACAAAATTGATTTGTTCATAAGACAATGCTACTCTATTTATAATTCCAGTACCTGCAGAAGGTTAATTGGGAGAAGATGAACCTTAATAGGATTAGTAAGAAGAAGAAAAGATAATAGATTTAACTCATGAAATAGAACCAGTTAAGTTAGGTCCATTTTAGAAAGGAGTAATTACATTTATTAGAGAATATAAATAACATAATGTAATTGTATGTGGATCAGATTAAGGAGTAGTTTTATTTATGGATTTAATAACAAGTAATTATTAAATATATGTTGATAGAATTACCATTGAGTAGTTTTAATATTGAAGGTAAAATAACATCAGGAGAATTGATAGAGCCAAATTTAATAATAGGAACATCAGGAGGAGTATTAAGATTTTATAATGTTGCTGATATTCGATAGCCAGTTTTATTTAAGATGATAAAACTTTATATAGATAGAGCTATAACTGGTATAAGTATTAGTGAAAGTTTTTTAACTGTTTGTAGCAGTGATTCTCCGACTGTATTTTTTTTTTAGAATGAAAATTTGATTGGATTTGTAGATTTACCATTTAATTGTTAAGCTATTGCTTATGGAAAAGGTTAATTATTTTGTATATGTTCATTTTTATTATTGAGTATACCTTAGCCAAAATAAACATAATCATTGAAATTAGAAGTATAAATAATGGGAAGGAAGATAGATCCAGATTAGACTTTATTAATAATAACACCTTAATAAGAAGTAATTACAACAGGAAAAGATAAAATATTTAAGAAGTATAAATTTCCTGAAGAGTTATTATCTAAAATGGATTTGAAAATGAGAGTAGCAAATTAACCTCCAGTTGATGAATAAGATGGTCATTAATTGCCAGCAACATGTTTAGCAATAAAAGACTTTTTATATTCATCAGCAAAGGATGGTACAATAATGTTTAGAAGTTATTAATAATTAAATTAAGATGTAAGATTATTAAGAGGACATAATTTAAAATCAGGAGGGGTTTCAACAATATTTGTATCATAAAAATATAGAATGATATATTCTGGTGGATTTGAAGGAGATATATTTTGGTGGACTGGAGAGAAAATTAGAGGAGATTCAGATGCAGCATAATTAATGAAAAGTAATTATAATGCTCCAATGGAAATTTAAGATATGCCAGATTAAGAAGTTAAATATTATTAATAAGTTTTGGAAAGTGAATTTTTTGAATAATAAGCTCCTATTAGAGAATAATAAAAAAGATAAACTAAAGATTTATTAAAATAAATTTAATCCAAATTAAATGCACTTTTATAAGAAAATGCAGAAGCTGATGAATTAGAAAGATTATCAAGGGATGAATTTGTTATTGACCTTTATGCTAGAGATGCTATACTTGAAGATGGAAAGAAATAATAATAAGCATTAAGAGATTTAGTCAAAAAAGAAAATGTTAAATAAGAGATACTTTATTAATTGATTAAAGAAAGAACTTGGGATTAAATGGAAATTCCATTGAAAGGAGTTAATGGATTAATTTAACATATTATTGTGACTAATTATCATATTAGAATAAGATAACCAGAGGAAATGAGAAAGTTAAAACTAATTAAGGAATTAAGAAAACAAGAGCTGAGAGAATTTAAAATTAGAAAATAATCAGTAATCAAAGAAGTATGGACAATAGAAGAACATATATAAGATCCTAAATATATTATAAATGCTAAACCTGGAATTCAAACTATGGTTTTAAATGATTATGAAAAAAAAGAAGAAGTAGCTCCTACAAAAGTTGCTGCTAAACCTGGTGTTGGAGGTGTATAATAGAAATAACCTCCTGGAAGACCATAACCAGGAGCTGCTAGTATGAAAGCAAGATAATAATAATAATAATAATAGTAATAATAGGAAGAAGAGAAGAGATTAGAGGAAGAAAAATAAAAAGAATTAGAAAAATAATAATAATAATAAAAAGTTTCAGAAGAGAAAAAAGAAGGAAGTGAAGAATTAACAGAATGGGATTATTTGTATGGTGTAAGTGAATTATTTACTTTAAATAGAAAGAGAAATTAAATGATATTAATTAATGATGTAATATTTTCAATGAAAAGATAATTTAATGCAGAATTTGAATTAATTTAAAAATAAAGATAATAATAACTAGATAATATTAATGAAAGAAATAAAAGAATTATTGAAATAAATGGAGAATTGAAAAGAGATCCATAATTATAATAAATGAAAAAGAATATTTTAGAAGATCCTGAAAAAATATTAACAGTAAAACCAGAAGAGATAGGATTTACTTAATATGAAACAAGAGAAATGAGAGAAAAGAAGGAATAAGAAAGATTAAAAGAAGAAGCACGTTTAAGAGCATTAATGGCAGATGATTCAGGTGTTAGAGCTGTTAAAGATATGATGGGAGGAACATTAGAAGAAAAAAAAGAAACACCTTTAGATGAAAAATTAGAAGTTGAAGAATGGATGAAAAAGAGTCCAGATGATATGACAGAAGAAGAAAGAATGAAATTAAAAGAATTTGAAGTTAGAAAATAAAAATTAGAAGAAGAAAAAGAAAAAATTCGTAAGAATTTAGAAGCAGAACTAAAAAAATTAAATAATGAAATTACAGATATATGTTCTAGATTTGATGAAAAATTATTAATACTTTTTAGAAGAAAACTTGAATATGATTATAGAATTCTTGAGTAAGAATTATCTATTGTAAGATTAGCATTATCAATTATCATTTCATAATAAGCTTAATTAAGAGTATCAGAATTAGAAAAATTACATGATGAAATGACTACATAATTAAATTAATTATAATAAATGAAAACTAATCTTGATTCCACTAGAGATTTAACTTAATAATAAAGAAAAACTTTAAATGATTAAATTGCCAATTATTTTAATAGAGGATAAACTGCTGGTATGGATGCAAATAAAGTTAAAATATTATGGTAATATGCCTTTGAAGATCAAAAAACTAATGAAAGAGCTAAACAAGAATCTGATGAAAAATTACTCAAAATTTAAAAATATAAGGATGTTCTTATTTAAATTGATCCATTATTTGAAAATCAAAAAAAAATCATATCTGCTTAATTAGATGAATAATTTGAATCTTATTTATTTGATATCTAAGAAAAAGCTAGTAATTTATAAGGTATAGATTTTGAGCATGTTCGTGATCAATTATTATAAGTTTTAGGTTAGAGATTTAAAATGAAATTAGAATATGAAAAAATAGACAAAGATTTTAATGATATTGAAAATTTTAATAAGAAATTTGAATAAGAATTTAATACATTATCCTCATAACTTTAAAGTGGTGAAGAAGATATTTAAAGTCTTCATAATATGTTAGAAAAAAGTAAATCTAATATAGAAGTCATGTTCAGATTTAAATAAGGATTTGTTGAAATTAGTCAAGATAAACCAGTTCCAAATTTATAAGATGCTGCACTTATTCCAAGAGATACAATTGAAAAAAAAAATGATGAAATTAAAAAAGAAGGAGATGCCAAAATTGAATTAATGAAAGATATCATTAAAAGTAAATATTAAGTTGAAAAAAATGAATATGATTTAAAAAAAAGAGATCTTATTATTTAAGATTTAGAATGTAAAACTAGAGAAGTCTAATTATTAAAAGTTAAAAAAGAAATGTAAATTGCATTAACTAAAGATGATACGAGATTAAATGAAAGAGAATTAGCTAATCTTAAAGATTAAATTGATCTTTTAAAAAGTGCCACAGATAAGAGATTATAAATTATTAATAAAAAAAGAGAAAAAATAGAAAAAGATATTGATTTCATTAAAAAAGAAAATCAATAATTGATTGCTCAAGGAGGAGTTCTATCTGTATTTATTAATATTAATATAATCTTAGGGAAATGTTAAATAATTATAAGATATCTCTGATATGTAGAATAAAAAGAATGTTAGATAAGGAGAAGAATAATAAGAACCTTAAGAAGATAAATTTACGTAAATATATATATTATAATTCTAGATAAATTGCTCGTAATTACAGATTATTTAAAAAAGCCAAGGAATAAGCTGAAGAAATTGAAATTTTAAGAGATGAACTTACAAAACTTAAAGCCAAGACATTTGCTAATTTCTAATAAGTCAATCGTTGATCAAATCAAATTTATAAATAATTTATTAAAATTTATATTAAAACCAATATATAAAAAGTAAGACATCCAATTTCTAATTATACTATTATATACAATTCAAAAATACACCTGAGTTACTTTATTCTCCTTTTTCTATTGAACTGGAATAAAATTAATAAGTCTTTTGATATTTCTTATTGATTCTTGGTATTTTTAATATTATCTCATCAACTCATATAATTTTTAAGTCTCTTTTTTTGGCATTGTTAATTTATTATTTTCAATAAGGATCGATATCCAAGAAGTTATCTATCAGCATTTTTTTAAATAAATACATTTTCAATTTTAGAAGGATCATCATAAATTGCCTATTAAAATACAGATATTAATTAATTAACAATTATTGTTAAATTCTCACTACTATAAATTAAGTTGTTTGATTTACATGTCTTACAACTTTAAAAATAAATAAATTTTATTACATTGATGAATAAAATAATTGCTTGTATAAATTTTTAAAATCAACATTGTTTTAATTTTCCCATTAAACTAAGATTCCTAAGATTTTTTACAAACAATCATCTGATAAGTTTAAGTTCAATAATTCGCTCAATGTATTTTAACTTGACAAAGTAACCTAATTTGGAAACAACTCAAGTATTTATTATGGTGTTATCTCAGTGATATCGATTGATTCGACTTTATCTGATTAAAGCTTCTCTTTTAATGCATTTTTGCTTTTGAATGTCTTTGGCTTTATTATTATTTCTTCAAATTATAAGTTCTAGATAATCATTTAACACAAATATAATATAATTAATATTTAATTAAGAAAACATGAAATGACTATTGATTAAAACAAAAAAATAATTAAGGTTTAGAAATAAGAATTTAGACCAATTTATATTTAATATCTTTATTCTTATTATTATTAAAATATCTTCTAATTGAAATTACTTTATGTTCCTCGAAAATAATGATTTGAAAGTAATTCATCTAATATTATTAATTAATTTTTATTTTAATTAAAAAAATGATATTTTTAATACTCTGAATTTGAATGAATAATGAAATTAAAGTATTTCTATTATAGTAACTAAACTTGATTGATACTCATTTCATTTCGAAGAATTTTTAAATTATCAAAATTATTCTTTTATTTATTTGTGTTTCAAAATTTCCCTCGACGCTGTAGGAGTTTAAAAAGGAATTTAAGTGGTGATCACAAATTTAATAATAATAATATTGGTATATGAATTATTATTTTATTTAAATCTATAATAATTTTTAATGTACTTAAAACTCATCTAATAATTATTGACAAATTATATTTCAGCTATTAGCAATAAGTTGAATTAAATAATTAAAATATTTTAGATACCCTATATATAAATTTCTTGAATAAGATATTTTGATTGAAGTAATTAATTGAAATATTTATATAATAAAGCTCCCAAATAAGATTAATCTTTTATTTCTATCTAAATTTGGAATAATGAATTTGATTTAATTTAGTAATTTTGTTATTTATGTATTTTTTTAATTTCAATTATGATTAAATATATTCTTGAAAAGTGTAAATGAAATGAAGAAAAGAATTTATATTAGATTGATTATTCGTTTTTCTTTATTTGTGAACAGCAAGACTGTTATGTTTTTATAAATTTAAATAGTACTCAAGTAAATTACAAAAAAATTTAAAATTTAGTTGAATCTGGATATTGATACATAAGATCAAACAGATGTTAGAAAGAGCAACTAATTCCATAATAGTATATTTTATAGAATTATTTTAAATATAAAGAATTTATAAATAAAATATGTTTCAATTATAAGGGGACAGCGAAATAATTATTTAGGGTGAAATTCCTGATCTTAAAAACTTACCAGAAAAAAAAATCTTAAAAATATTCATCAATAACTAAACTATTGGATAATAATTAAAGGAAGAAATGCTCTAATAATATGATTAAAAGGATTATGATCTTGATCTTTATTTTGAAAAAAAACTGCTGGATTTAAATACACCATTGATTCAACAAGGGGTTAATAGTGGTAGATAAATAATATTTGAATTTGTGGCTCCAATTATAATAATAGTAAATTCAAAAGCTCAACAATATTCAATTAAGGTGACATCTTAAATGACAACATTGGACTTAGAAATATAACTTAATCAATTATTTAGTACGAAGAAGAGATTTTCGTTCCTCAAAGATGGAGAAATTATCTCCCCTAATAATTATTTATTCAATTAAAAAATTATAAAGAATGCCACTATACAGGCTAATGTCATAAATGATGCAGGAAAATGAAAAAAGATTATTTTATATTGTTCACAAATTCTTTTCATTTAGTTTATCATCAAATATTAAATACATGATTAGAATTTTGTAGAAAAATAGAATTCTATTAAATAAGAAAAGGGTAGAATTAATCTAAACAAAAAGCATGTAGATANATTAAATAATTAAAATATTTTAGATACCCTATATATAAATTTCTTGAATAAGATATTTTGATTGAAGTAATTAATTGAAATATTTATATAATAAAGCTCCCAAATAAGATTAATCTTTTATTTCTATCTAAATTTGGAATAATGAATTTGATTTAATTTAGTAATTTTGTTATTTATGTATTTTTTTAATTTCAATTATGATTAAATATATTCTTGAAAAGTGTAAATGAAATGAAGAAAAGAATTTATATTAGATTGATTATTCGTTTTTCTTTATTTGTGAACAGCAAGACTGTTATGTTTTTATAAATTTAAATAGTACTCAAGTAAATTACAAAAAAATTTAAAATTTAGTTGAATCTGGATATTGATACATAAGATCAAACAGATGTTAGAAAGAGCAACTAATTCCATAATAGTATATTTTATAGAATTATTTTAAATATAAAGAATTTATAAATAAAATATGTTTCAATTATAAGGGGACAGCGAAATAATTATTTAGGGTGAAATTCCTGATCTTAAAAACTTACCAGAAAAAAAAATCTTAAAAATATTCATCAATAACTAAACTATTGGATAATAATTAAAGGAAGAAATGCTCTAATAATATGATTAAAAGGATTATGATCTTGATCTTTATTTTGAAAAAAAACTGCTGGATTTAAATACACCATTGATTCAACAAGGGGTTAATAGTGGTAGATAAATAATATTTGAATTTGTGGCTCCAATTATAATAATAGTAAATTCAAAAGCTCAACAATATTCAATTAAGGTGACATCTTAAATGACAACATTGGACTTAGAAATATAACTTAATCAATTATTTAGTACGAAGAAGAGATTTTCGTTCCTCAAAGATGGAGAAATTATCTCCCCTAATAATTATTTATTCAATTAAAAAATTATAAAGAATGCCACTATACAGGCTAATGTCATAAATGATGCAGGAAAATGAAAAAAGATTATTTTATATTGTTCACAAATTCTTTTCATTTAGTTTATCATCAAATATTAAATACATGATTAGAATTTTGTAGAAAAATAGAATTCTATTAAATAAGAAAAGGGTAGAATTAATCTAAACAAAAAGCATGTAGATACAATTGATTTAGTTTTTAATTATTTTACTCAAACTTCTTATTTATATTATTAATTTTTGAAAGAAAAATTCAATAATATAAAAAAAATTTCTTAATAAAATGAATTTGATTAAATATATGAGTGATAATTTCAGTAGTTGTTATTAAAATTTCTTAGTTCACTAAATGAAAATAAGACATTTTCTTTGTTGAGAATAGAAGTATCGATAATTTTTATAATTAGAGATAAAATTAATTAATAGAAATTATAAAATAAAGATGGCAGAACTCTAATGTACGATTATTTGTGAGGAATTAAATAAGAAGTTTAGAGTGACGTTAGATTATACAAAAACTCCATTAGATTTAATGAATGAATTTTAAGAATAAGTGATACCAAATCCTGATCCAAATTCATAAAATCCAAATTCATAAAATCCAAATTATTTAGCATTTAAGTTTAATACGAAAACGCTTGATGCTTACATTCCATTTAAGTAATAAGGAGTAAATAATAATGATACAATTGAATTGATCATTATTTAAAAAGGAGGATTAAGTTAGTGATGTATTACAATTGAATATAATTTAAAAATGTTAAAGTGTTTATCAAATAAAACTACAGATAGCCAAGAGCTCTTTAATATATAGTGTAAATAAAGGTAGGTAGAAATAAGAAGAAAGGATAGTTATAAAAGGATAATCTTAAGTTTCTAAGGATACTGAGTATAAAAAATATATTAAATTTATTTGATATAAGATAAAAATATATTATTGTTATAAGAATAAATAAAAAGAAAAGATTGTTATAGATAATATGAATTTCATTATAAGAAATGATGTACTTATATGAGTATGATAATTATAATATAAATTCTCAATATAAATAAATTAATGAATGGTCTTTACAATTAGTTTGATTTCATAAATTTCTTGGCAACAATTTATGTATTAGAAGCTAATTCATTATGTTCCATATCAGATAATTAAGTTAGATCATAAAGAGTGGGAGACTAAGATTCAAGAATTTATAATGTGTATAATCAAAGCAAAGATAGAATCACATAATAAACTAATTTAGTAGATAAGATAGTCAGATTAATAAAAAAAGATGAAAATAAAGAAGAAGGTTTTGAATCAGTTGAAGTTTAGAATAGATACTTTAATCTTGATAAAATGTCATAGATGTTATAAAAAGGGACATAAATCTAGAGATTGTAATGTTATCATTATAGATGATGATAATCTATAAGAAAAAGATAAGTAAAGACTCAAAGATCTTTTATGATTAAATTGTCAAGAAAAGAGACATTTGAATAGCTTCTTTATAGGATATCAAAAATATAATTTCCTTTATTACGAGGGAAAAGAGTATTAAGAAAAAGAAAAATTAATAAAATTGATCATTCTTCTAATTAACATCATCATTCAAATCATTATAAATAACATTATAAATAACATCATCATGATTATTAACATTCATATTCATAAAAATATTTTAAAGAATAAACTTAAAATTTACCACATAAAACATAAAAAACAATATAAAAATATCATTAATAAGATTCCTCTTCGCAATATTCAAAATGTTCAATAGAATCAGCTAATAAGAAAAATGTTCAATAGAATCAGCTAATAAGAAAAAGATTAATAATAATAAATATAATAAAAATAAGAAAAAATAGTAAAAGTAGTTTAAATAATTTAATTGATTATATTATTGTATGTTTATTAATCCTTAAGAATATGCAGCATAAAAGAAAGAAGCTTTTAGATCTGAAATTCGTAGAATGGATAGAGAACGAATTTTCAACTAAAAAAGGATTCTAATTCGATAACAGAATGAAATGAAAGAAAAAGATGATTTAGAATTAACTAACTTAATATCATAAATTTAACAATGTTAATTGAATCAGAAAATTTAAGAGTTAAGGTAGCTCCATTAATTTGCATTTAATTGTGTTTCAATCAACAATAATGTCTAACTTGTTTAAAATTAAGAATTTTTAATCACAAATAATTATTTATAGCATAGCATCCCCAGTTTGATGATAAAAGAAGTTTAATGTGAAGTAATTAGAACTTTAGCCAATTCCTGTAATCACCCTATGTTTTTATAATAATAACCATAATACCTACTTCAATCTTTAGAAATTTCATATCAATTACTTTTATCATTAACAGACCCTTAAGACTTAAGCGATGTATTGTTTTATATAATTTTATAGATTCTTATATATTTAGGAAATATAGCTACAAAATGGCCTGAAATTTGCTAATTTTTAGTCAAATGCTTCGATCGATTATTGGAGCTAAGTTCATTAACTGATAGTAATCTCTATAGAAACATATGTTTTTGTATGCATAATATATGTTATGTTATGGATAATCATAATTTAAACATTAAAGACGTAAATATTACAATAAACTTTTTATTAGAGAATGACTTGCTTTAAAATCTTAGAAAAAGGTGTTAACAAAAGTGAATGTGATATTTTACAAAATGAAATATTACATCCTTTAACAGTATTATATTAACAAAATGAAGAAATTGATAACTATTTAATGAGTTCAAAAATAGTAAAATATGTTTTTACAACTTTAAAAGGAGAATATGAAGAAACAACTTTGCAAGTATTAAAGTAATTTTCATTAACAGAAACAATAAGTTTTTCGAATGTATTTATTATAATATAAATTAAGTATTTAATTGAATAGGACATTTTAGACATTGCATTGGAATATAGTAATAATAGAAAGAAATAGATAAGAAAATTATCATTTTTGATAGTGATAAATTTAGCTTATAATGATCGTCAAATATCTAATAAAATAGTGAAACATAAAATCATAAATAGAATTATAAATGGATTGATAGCATCGGTTTTACAAGAAAAGTAAAATTGTATTTAAGTCATATAAAACCTTTAAAAAACAGGAGATAACTTAGTGTTTTAAACCCTGATAGAATTAGGAACGATTGATATAATAGGAAATTTCATTGATGAAGTAGATACAGTGGTTTTAAAGATATTTATGGATAGTCTTTGTAGATTTTTGAATTATGCAAAAGAGGTTCAAAGTAAGAAAGTAATAGAGGATATCAAAAAGATATAACCTAAAATAGAGTTAATATATAATGACAATAAAGATCCCAAATTTTAAGATCTATTTCAATTGTTTTTGCAGCTCTTATAATGAAAATAAGATTATATATAATAATATAAAAAATGTTAAAGTTTCTATCCTTTCATAAGAAAATAGAGAATAATTTATTTAATACGCCCGGATAGCTCAGCTTGGTAGAGCGAGAGACTCTTAATCTCTAGGTCCAGGGATCGAGACCCTGTTCGGGCGTAAATTTTTTATTTTTATTATTATATTATATTAAAAATATTAATATTAATATTAATTTAAAAAATAAGAATAGAAATATTTTAAATAATAAATGTAAGAATGAAAAATAAATCAGTATTTAAATAATTATGGAAATATAAAAATCAAAGAAATATCATCTATTTTATTTGACCATTCTAAACTTTCCATAATACTATAACACATTATGAATATTTTTCATTTTTGTTCTTAATAATTACATATTTAAAGTATGTCAAACTTTTTAAATTGTTTTAAAAGAAATAAAATCATTACATTTCAGTATAAATTGATCCATTAACAGTATGAATAAAAATTTATAAGTATCTGAGAGACAAGCAAATTATTTAATAATTTAATATACTCTTAAAAAATAAACATTGGATAACTCTTTATATCTTAAATAGTATATTTCTATGAAATTTATCAGCAGTAAAAGCAAATACTTTAAGATCTATTTGATTAGGAGCTAATATTTATATAATAAATGAATATATAACAAAGAATTCAAGAGTTAATAATTCTTATTTGATATATAATTTGTGATTATTATGTTTATTAAATATATTATTACAGATATTCTCTAATTAATCTTCCTTTTAAATCTTATACTTCAAATAAATTATTTTTTATTATTCTATACTTCATCCTATATTATGGTGATTTTTTTCAACGAATAAATTAACAAACTCAAATAAAATGGTTGGGAGATAATATATAATTCTTTTTTTTTGGTTTAAAATTTTTAATTATAAATTAATTAATAGAAATAAAAAATTAATTCTGAACATTAAACTTAATCAATTTTAATAATTAGCCTAATTTAATGATTAATATTATTTATTATCAACTATTGTTTACTATCCATTCTTTTAGATATTATTTTATTCAATTAGTTATTTAAATCCTTTTTCTATTTCAGATGTAACATATTGATTATTTTCAAATAATAATGTTTTTTTTTGGGTATATTCATAGAAACAACTATCTCCAATAGTTTCTGGTTTAAATACTTTTTGAATTCCTCTAACTTATTTAGAGTTATTGAATTCTCCTTTATATAGATTAATTGATTAATTATTTTAGGCTATTTCCCAACCCCATAGTAATTATCCATAATTAAATATTCCAAATTACAAAGTATTTTCATCTATTTTTCTAAACCCTAAACCATGATATTTTTCATTTACTAAAAACCCTTTATAAGTTTCCAAAAATTTCATTTCATCAAATTATTTTAAATATTCAAAATATTAAAGGTTTACTTTCAAAATAGAGCTGAATTTTTGTTTGAAATATGTAGTTACATATTTATTTAATCCTGATGGCAACATATCATATTATAAAATCAATTTTATATATGAGCTTTTAAGTGTAAATTTGAGATATGGAAAAATTTCATTGATTACTGTTATTTATTTCTTAATTTCTTCTTATTTTGCTTTTTGCTTAATTAAATTATCTAAACAACTATATAATGCTTACTAATATTCCCTTTATATTTTTGTAGATATAGAATCAAACTCTTTTTATGTCAATAAATATTCTGGTTTCTTAAATTTAATATAATCTCTAACCTTAGTTCTAGTTTTTAATTATCTGTTAAATGGAAATATTTCATAACCAAATTTTCTTTTTTATAATAACTTATCATCGAAGATCTATTAATTTTTATTTGTATATTTTTGTAGATAATAAATTGATGTTATTTTTTATTATTCCATACCCATAATTATACTAATATTTGCCTCAAGTTTCATTTCTTTTTTTCTTAATTTAATTAAGTCTTTAATCTTTTAAAATGAAAAGTATTCGTCTTATTTCTTTTTTTTTCTATCTGTTTCATCTAATGGAATTTAAAACTTTTTCATGTACTGAATCATGGTTAATTCTGATTTATTATAATAGTAAATTATGTTTTCTTCTGGTAATTCTTCCTTTTAACCTTTATTTTCTTATGATTATTCCTTTTTGTAGTAATATTCTAATGCCAAACACCTATTTTCAGCCAGAAATATATTTTGTTCAATCAAATTTTTCTTATCTTGTTATTCATTATAATTTCTCAAAATTTCATTAAGTTATTTTATATAAATTGAAAGTTCCATAATATCAAGTTATAACAATTCATGGAAATCCAAAAATTTTTAAAGTTTTAAATCCTCGTTCATTTCTTCTAAAAAATCTTTAAGTTTAGGAATTTTTTGTCCTTCTAATTTAAGCATAAAGTTTTATAATTTTAAAATAAACTCGTTATGGTAAAATACTATTTTGTTTTAATCATTATTTTTATTTATTACTTGGGTTTGAGGTATTTCAATTAATGCTGAGTTTTCTTTTACAATTTTTTATACATTATTATTTAAAGGAGGGTTGACTACTTTGTTATTTTTCTAATTATAAATATTTATAATTTGAGATAAATTAATATTTTGAGATAAATTAATATTTTGTAATGTAGGTTTTTAAATTTTATTAGAATAAAATAAATCTTTTAACTGATTACCAATTTTAGAGTCAATTTTGATAATTTCTTATATTTTTTGATCTAATTTTTGGTTATTCATTCCAAAGAAGGAATTTAAATCTCTTTGAATTTCCTCAGGAAGATATATTTAAATTATAGTTATTCCAATTGCCCAAGAATCTAAATCAGAGGTATTTAAACCATTATTAAGTATTGTTTCAATCTTTCTTGATTTGTTTTCTTAATTAATCGATATTTGGAATTTTTTCAATTCTTCAGTTCTCAGATCATAATCTATATCATTTTTGATTATATCTAATACATCTTTAGGATTATAATAGTAGTATTCACGTTGCCATTACTACTCTTCTCTACTAGTAAATTAATTTATGTAATTTTAATAAAATGTTCTATTACTTCCAAAATCAGTTAAGAAAACCTCCAAATCTAACAATAATAAATTATTAGGTTTAATATTTAAGTGTGAAATATTCGAAGAAAATAGATTTTTTAAAATCTCTAATAATTAAGAACTTAATCTATTTTTCAGTTCTAATCCCTTTTAATCATTCTAAATTGTTTTTGCATAATCTAAAATAGGTATACATTTATCATCATTGAGATATGCGATTTTAATGACAATAGAATTATTTTCATCTCTGTATGAAGTGAAATCTTAAATTTATAAAGTTGACTTTGGGTAATTTTTATGAAATAAACATTATTGTTAAATTTCTTTTTTGATTTCTTCTAGAAATTAATCTGCAAATTCTCCTTTTATGATTCTTTATTTTATCCAATATGTGTCTTTTCCTTTTTTGCAAATTGAATAAGTAGTGAAGAGTTTATTTTAGCTCATTGTACAATCTCTATACTTAGAGTTAAATTCATTTTTTCCTAGTTCTTACAACATATTTTAGATGATAAATAAAATAATTATTCTACACAACCCCATATTTATTATGCCATTTAAATATATAAAAGGATTTATATAATATAACAAAAATTAATTATTTATGCATAAAAATAAAAGCAAAGAATAAATTAATAACTCCTAAGCTAACGTTTCAAAAAATGGTTCTTAAGCTTAAATAAATTAATCAAAATCTTAATCTTCAATAAATGATTAATCCATTTTGAATTAATCTTTAAAAGAAGAACTTAACAAATCAAAAAATAATGAAAAAGGTTAATAAGAAAATTCTGAAGAAAAACTTAATTAATCTAAAAACTATACAGTATCAGCTAAATCATGGGATTTAAATCCAAATGAAATCAAGTTTTTAAATGACCTTTATGGAGAAATATAAGAGGCATAATTACTAGCTGAAGGATTATAAGAAGAAAATAAATTTGAAAATGAGTAAATTGAATTAGCATAAAAGGATATCAATACTGTGTAAAATGTTATTGAAATGTTAAAAGAGGAAAGTGACAAAGAAGATGATATAAGATTTGCAATAGATAATGCTTTGTTAAATTTAGCTACTACTAAAAGAAAGACTGAAGATGAAAATGATAAATTGAGAGATTTAGTTAGATAAAGAAATGCTTAACTTAGAATGTTAGTAATAAAAGTAAAAGATTAAGATCAATAATTAAAATAGAAAGATGAATAAATTAAAAGATTAGAATAATAAGTTTAGATTTAAGGTTAGACTTTAAGATAGTATATTAATGTTAAATAAATTTAGATTATAAAATAAAGTAGAGGATGAATATAGAATAAAAGTAGTTTAAGAATAATTAAGAAAGCCTAGAGAAAATAAATTGTTTGATGAATAAAAATTTGTAGATGTAAATGCAAAGGATGATCCATTTGATTTTTGGTAAAATAATGCTATTCGAGAGTATCCTGGAGAACCTAAAAGATTAAATGATGTTGTTTAAAAAAAAACATTATGGGTAGCTTAAAAGGAAGATGAGAAATTGAATAAATTTGAATATTCAAAAATGCCAAAGTCTAATGAATCAAATTTTTGGGGAAAATGATTAATTAATAGAATAAATTACTTAAATATAGAGTATTATTTATAGAGGTTGATAATATGAAAATAAAATGAAATTATGCAACCAACATATACAAATTGATATGAGAATAATCTCATCATAATTATTTTTTAGTTTTAGAAATCCCATAATTTCTTTCTAAATAATCTATAGTTGGAGTTGTAAGAAGAGCTTGACAAAAATAAGCTATAATTCTAGCTTACCATCCTGCATATAAACCTCTAAGACCATAATTTTGATAAACAATCTTAAAAGATTAATACAAAGAGATTTTTCTATAATTTTAGTTTCCTTCCATTTAGACTAAAGTTTTAATGGTATCAAATGGATGAACTAATATATAAGATTATTATTACCTGCTATAATGTTAAGAATACTACTCAAAGATGATGCAATTAATGAATTAACTAATGAAAGTGGTTATCCAGGTTCTGCTTTTAATGCATAACGAACTTTATGATCCCAATATAAATAGTTTGTCCATGAAACAACTTATCTTGTTGTTTAAATTCTAAATCCTACATATATAGATTCTAAAGTTATATATTTAAGATATCCAAATCCTGTAGCCATCGAAGTCATCTTTAATGTTTTCAATCTCTCAAATGGGGTTATAATGCAACTCTCAAATAATCCAATCGAAGCCCCTGTAATTATTTTATTTATTGATTAATTATGGATATGATCATTCAACATTGAAGGAATGAAAATCATCATAGGCCATCTATAATATTATTTCACCATATTTCTCAAAAAGCTTGGATAAAACCCATCATATAATCCAATCAATCCTCTTGCTCCTTTTATATCCAAATAACTCTATACTCTTTAATCATTATTATACTTATATATAAGTTATTCCTTGCTTAGATTACTTATAGGTCTTTATTCTATCAAGTACATGTTCTAAAGGCATTGTTAATGCCACTCTGAATGCTCCAATTACTTAAGTTTCAATTAAGGCTTTTATGTAATCTCCCATTAATCAAAAAAGGTTTATTCTTTAAAAAAAAAATTTAACTATGGATTAGATTAATTTAGATTTTATATAAAATTATTTTATTTAATAAGTCACTTTTTTCTACCATTTCATTTCATAATTACTCATTATAAATATATACTTTTTTTAAACTAAATGATATTCTTATAAATATTTTATAAATTATTTAAATCTTCCTACTCATTCTATTTATATTATTTTCCTTTCCCTTTAATACTCCTAATATGACTAACACTTTTTTTTTTAACTGAAAATATTATCTGAATTCTAAAATTTTTATAAGCCCATATAATGTAATCTTAAGACTTTTTTATTTGTATTAACTGCATGAAACTTTCAAAATAATTATTATAACTAATTTTAAATAAAAATCATTAATTCTTAATCATAAAATATTCATAAATTTGACTAATAATCTTCAATATTTCAATAAACCTTCTCTATTTAACATTTCTAAGTACTTTAAGATTTGACCTTTTTATATTTTGAAAAAAGTAATAATGATATGGTTGTGGATTCTATGTCATATACATTAATATGTTAATCCTTAAATCATGATGGTTTTTTTTAAGTCAAAATAAGAAGTGAATGATTTTAATTAATAATATTAAATTTAATGGTAACTTAAGCTTAAAGGAACCCTTTTCAATCCATTAATGGAGAAATTTGTTTGAAAGGAAATTACAGAAAAATTAAAAAATTTTTTAGATAGGTAGTAGGATGAAATAATTTATATTTAGAAAGTTAATTATATAAAAAAAAATTTTTTATTTCATATTTTTTAGGTTATTTATGGAAATTCATAATTTATTTAGATAATTGTATTAAAATAAATATTTTAGTTACTTTTATCTATTTTGGAGGATATGTGGATCTATATAATTAATAGAAAATTTCAATATTAAAGGAATTTTGTTGGCTGAAAATTTAGTGGAAACAAATTTATTTATAAATGATTCTAAGAATAATATATATGTATATTCTAATAAGGAAGAATATGCTA